>CAUYON010077441.1:0-16034 GCA_963573935.1 Arctocebus calabarensis | reverse complement strand
CACTAAACTAACACTCAAGAAGGAGATTAAAAAAAGACATTTTCAGGTTTGAACACCCTCAAAAAAAAAAAAAATAATAATCTTCCATGAACACTTTCTCTGTAAACTACTAGAGGATTTTTTCTATCAAAAAAGTGTTACATGCTGGGCGCAGAAACTCATGCTTATAATCCTAGCACTCTGGAAGTCCTAGGAGGGTGGATTGCTTGAGCTCATGAATTCAAGACCAGCCTGAGCAAGAGCAACACCCCGTCTCTAAAAATAGCTGGGGGTTGTGGCAGGCGCCCGTAGTTCCAGCTACTTGGGAGGCTGAGGCAAGTGAATCACTTGAGCCCAAGAATTTGAGGTTGCTGTGAGCTATGATGCCACAGCACTCTACCCAGGGCAACAAAGTGAAGCTCTGTTTCAAGAAAAAAAAATGTTACCCAGAAAAAGAAAGCATGGGTTCCAGGATTTAGGGAATCCAACAGGAGAAAGGAATCCCAGGATGGCGGTTAAAGGATGTCCCAGGTGACAACTACTCAGCAGTCCTGGGGAGCAAAGAGGCCAACGGAACAGGAGCATGTAGGCTGCTGAGAATGTTGCTCAAAAACAAAAGTGAAAAACCAACAGAGATTTCAGACATGTCTGAACTTATTGAGAGAAGTTTTAGAGTTCTGTCAGAGTTTTAGGGTTAAATTAGTAATAATACCTATCTGGACATGTTAATGTAAACATTAAACAATGATTTAACCATCGGGTGCTATAGCTCATGTCTGTAATCCTAGCACTCTGGGAAGCTGAGGTAGGAGGATCCCTTGAGCTGAGGAGGTCAAGACTAGCCTGAGCAATATCAAAACCTCATTTCTATTAAGACTAGAAAAACTAGCTGGGTGTTGTGGTGGGCACATATAGTCCCCGCTACTTGGAAGCTGAGGCAGAAAGATTGCTTAAGCTCAGGAGTTTAAGGTTGCCGTGAAGTAGGCTGACACCAGACACCAGGGTAGTCTAGCCTGGGCAACAGAGTAAGACTCTGTCTCAAAAAAAAAAAAATTTAACCAAATTGGGCATGGTGCGCACCTGTAGTCCCAGTCACACAAGAGGCTAAGGTGACAGCATAACTTGAGCCCAGGAGTTCCAGATTGCAGTTATGCCCTGATTGTGCCTATGAATAGCCCTGCACATAGCCTGAGCCACTTAGCGAGACCCCATCTCCAAAAAAATAATTTTTCAAAATCATTTAATAAAAAATTATAATATAATTCCATTGGCAGGGTGAAAGAAGAGTTGCTTGAGTTTGCAAGTATGTATATGATAGAGTTGAATCTTACTCTCTGGCAGGAAGTCAACAGACTCAACAAATGGAGTCTGTTTGGAAAAGTCAAGAATGGCAGTAAAGCATGTTATGTAGAAAAGTGGAGGGAAATGCCAGAAGAAACACCTAAAATATTTGAAAGTGGTTGCTTTCAGGGAGTAGAATTTGTGAGTGAATTTGTAATATCACCCCAGTATCAGCCTTGTGGTGTAATGTAATTTAAAATTCCACATCTGAATCTTAAGTCTCTATCAAACAGAAATCCGAGCCTGCTCTTGCCTCCTGCTGCCTTTCCAGCCTTTCACACACCTTACGGAGATCAAGGAGGAGCCCCCAGTTAATTAATCAATGAGTTTAACACACAATTATTTTAAGGATCAATAATCACCAACCCTGAGGAAGCTAGTTTATTCAAGAAAATTCTGCCAGGCCAGAGTCATCTTTCAAAATCACCCAATTTACCCGTACTGAGTTAAACAGGAGGCCTTTCAGCCCAGATTTCTCCTCCACGCCTAAGTCAGATGTGAGGAGCTGACAGGAACCAGAGGCAGCAAGGACAGTGACAGGAGTTTGTATGTGAGAAGAGTGGCAGGGGTCCCTTCTCCCCCTGGAGGTGGTAGGGGATGCAAGGCAGGGGCTTGTTTCTCAGTGTACCCCAAGAGCTTTAGGGATCTGTGAGGGAGGAGGGGAGCCTCTCTGGCTTCCTTCTGACTCTATAGTTCTCTATAGTCCTGGGCTGGATACGGATACTCTAATCCTGAAAAAACATTTTAAGCCAACTTAGGGGGCTGTGCTTATGCCTTGCTCCCCTATCCCCAAGCAATATGGGGCTCTCCTGCATTCACACACACACACACACACACCCGGGCTGTCCTGACAGGTGGCAGGTTCCTACTTAGTGCTTCGAGACACAACCAGGCAGGCCCCTGAGGCAGCCAGTAGGATGCCTGGTGCAGAGTGCTGGTGCAGAGTGCTTCCTTCATTCTCCAAGGGAATCAGGCTCCCTGAGGTGTTTTGGTCAAGTGGACAAGTGCCTCCTTCAGCCCCTGCTCAGGACTCCCACATTGCAGGACCCAGGGCCCCTGAATCTCTAGGCCTTGCCTCCATCTTGAGCTCCTGGGACTTGCTGCCTGGGGTGTTGGAACAAACCCTGACCCAAAGTCAGAACTTGGGGCCAGCTCTGCCTCCCAGACAGCTGAGCTAGGTTAAGTCATGTGATCATTCTGAGCCTCAGTTCTGTCTATAAAGTGGGAGGGGTAACCCCTGTTCTCCTAGGTGGTTATAAAGATTAAATGAGATTAGAGATGTGAAGACACAAAGTACAGAGGCTTGGTTCAGCGCTTGTGGCTCAATGGCCTAAGGCGCCAGCCACGTACACCTGAGCTGGCAGGTTCGAATCCAGCCTGGGCCCACCAAACAACAATGACGGTTGCAACCAAAAGATGGCTGGGCGTTGTGGCGGGTGCCTGTAGTCCCAGCTACTTGGGAGGCAGAGGCAGGAGACTAGCTTGAGCCCAGGAATTGGAGGTTGCTGTGAGCTGTGATGCCAAGGCATTCTATTCAGGGTGACAGCTTGAGGCTCTGTCTCAAAAAAAACAACAAAGTACAGAGCCTTAAAGAGTGGGCACTTAATAGTAACTGAACCCAGATGACCCTGAGGAGGTGGCACTGGCCAGGAGCCCAGTACAATCTGGGGCTGAGAGAGGTGGAAGGGCCATATGACTCATGCACAACTGCTGGTAGGAAGAACAGCCTTTTTGGAGAGGAAGGAGGAGAGAGCAGGTAGGAAGGGGTACACTTAAGAGAGGGCTGTCGAGCTCGGCGCCTGTGGCTCAACGGGCTAAGGCGCCAGCCACATACACCTGAGCTGGCGGGTTCGAATCCAGCCTGGGCCCGCCAAACAACATTGACGGCTGCAACCAAAAAAATGGCTGTTGTGGCAGGCTGCAACCAAAAAAATGGCATTGTGGCAGGCGCCTGTGGTCCCAGCTACTTGGGAGGTGGAGGCAGGCGACTCGCTTGAGCCCAGGAATTGGAGGTTGCTGTGAGCTGTGATGCCACAGCACTCTATCCAGGGTGACAGCTTGAGGCTCTGTCTGAAAAAAAAAAAAAAAAAAAAAGGAGAGGGCTGTCGTCTTAAATTTTCTCTGCTGCTCTTAAAAGCTAAATTGTGTCTCCTCAAAATTCACATTAAAGTTTTTGGCCCCAGTCCCTCAGAAAGTGATCGTATTTGCAGACAAAGCCTTTACATAGGTAACTGAGATAAAATGAGGCCACATAAGGGGCTCTAATCCAATGTGACTCACACCCTTACAAGAAGAGGGGATGAAGACAGATACACAGAGGAAGATCAAGTGAGGACACAGGGAGAGAAGGCCATCTACAACCCAAGGTGAGAGCCCAGAAGATGCCAACCCAGCCGACACCTTAATCTTGGAGTTCCAGCCTCTGGAACTGTGAGAAAAGAGATTCTGTGTTTAAGCCACCTCATCTGGGGTACTTTGTTAGGGCAGGCCCTAACAAACACACCCGCCCTATGGTCAACTGATTGTCTGTCTCCAACTGCAGGGGGATCTCAGGCTATTGCAGCAGCTAGAAAGTTGGATGTGGGGTAAGTCCTCCTCTCAGAACTGGTTAGACTAGAGGGTTTTGTCAAAATCTGGAAACCAGCTCTACTTTAAGAGGACCACAGCTAAGCAGAACATAAAAAAAGAAGGGGCTAAGATGGTGAAAGGTCTTAAGGCCAGGCCTATTCTCCTCAAGAGACAACTTGGCCTCTCCAGGCATCGGGAGGCATTACTAATGATCGCTATCCTGGGCTGGCATCAGCACCCTTAATGGGCAGATGGTGTGGGTGCTGTGGAGTGATCCAGATCACCAGCCAGGGAATGGGGCTCCATGAATCATTCTTCCCAAGCTTAAGCATCTGTGATGCTAAGACTTCAGCTTCAGTAACCTCTTTAACCTTGCATGATAACTGGTCCTCTTTCCCAGCTCCTCAGCTCCCTTTCTCTTCCGGCCTGGCCTGTTTCCCTTGTGTGTGTGTCACACACACACACACACACACACTATATCCAGCCTCCACAGTCAGACTGTGAGCTCCTAAGGGGCCCAGTCATTTCTATTCTCACCTCCCCATCTGTCTACTTCCCACACTCATCACACCTGGTTTTTCTGCTTTGCAAGGTCTCAGAACCCAGAAAAAACAGGAGAAATAATTCCTTCTCCAGCTCTCTGCAAAATCCCCTCCTGAAATAGGCTCTCAAGAGCTGGACAAGCAGTGGGCCTTCTCAGGGCCTGGAGGGCCAGAGTTCCTGCCTGCTCCTCTCTAGTCCTCCTGGGGAGTGCTTGGTGGGTGCTAGCAATGTTTCTCTCTCCAAGTTGGGAAGTGCAGTTTTGAAGCCACATGGGGCCAAAAGGAAAGTCAGGCCATAGAAATGCTAAGGGGGGATCCTTTCCCTGGTTCCAGCTTGCCCTGGGAGGAGCCTCAGGCCTGAGCTGTAGATCATCATACTGTGACTCTGCATGCAAAAGGTGTATTAATAATTCATACAAATCTGCAAGTTAAATGCTGTCAAAAATAGAAATGCAATTGTCTACAATAAAATTAAAAACATAAAGTCCTTAAATCCAAAGGTTTCTATTGACAGAGTTTCCTATCATCTGGAAGAAGAAATCTCTCACTATATTGGGGAGACTAAAAATCCCTCGATGGGTTAACTTCCTTGCTCCCTGTCTTTGACCACCAGCCTCCACAGTCTCTCCAGAAGGGCCTTTAGAGGTACAGGGCCTGCCTGTCACTTTGTTCTACCCACCACATCCTGGTGCAACCTCTCTGCCTGCTGCTGGGCCTCTGAGGACCCAGCCCACTGGGCGGGGGGCAGGTTTCTGGACGTTGGCTGGTGATGAGAGGAACTTCCAGACACTGGTTCAGGCTGGGAGAATTTGACAGGTGTGGGAGAGGAGGTGGCAGCCTTTTCTTCCTCTTCAGAAGGGACAAGACAGACAGACACCAACGGCTGGGATGCAGGGGCAGGAGACCTGGATTCTAGCTCCACCTCACTCCTAACCTGCAGCATGGCCTTGAGCAGGTCACTTGCCCTCTGTGAGCCTAAGATTCCTCATCCCAAAAGGGACGGTATTGACAGACCATGATGTTCAAACTTCTTAAAGCTGGAAGACCTTGTTTGTATGTGAAATCTTACCTAGAACTTCAAAATAGAAAATAGATTTAAATGGAGAGGTGGGAGTAGGTGAGAGCCAAATTCCTAATTATTAGGCTCCCCATCCTCACTTTCCCTCAAGATACTGTAGGGTCCTGCAAAACACAAGGAAATCCTATGCTCTAGATCAATTATTTCCAAATGCAAACCTGCAGACAGTGCTGGTTGCTTCAGAATCATCTGGGGAGTGTATTAAAAATAGAGATTTTCAGGTACCAGAAGGTCTCAGATAGAGTCTGGGAATCTGTATTTAACACCTTGTCCCTTGTCCACTCTGGTCTGGACACTGCTGAACCAAATGATCTCCAAACTTTCCTGCCCTAAGAAATTCTGACAAGCCTGTGTCTGTATTGATGATTCCCCTCTTGTCTGCCCCATGACCTCCTCCTTCACAGCCTCCTGAAATATCCTGTTTCTGCTCAGCATCCCTCTCCTCTCTGGTTTTGTAAACCCCAGGAGAGGAAGCCAGCCATGTCGCTGAGCTTCCCTGAATGGGGAGAGTGAGACACAGGGATGTAGCCTGGGAAAGTCAGCTGCAAACTCACGGCTTCTGAGGGCTTTGGTCCTCAGGGAAGGTACTGACGGCAGAGCATGTTGGCTGAAAGGAGGTTTGTGGAGAGTCTGTGGCACCCAGGGATGTAAAACAAGCAATCGTAGAGTGCTTCGGAGTTTGCAAAGCACTTTGGGTATGCATAGCCTCACCTGAGCCAGCCAGCAACCACCACAGCAGTGCAGGGCAGGGCTCACTGTGGTTATGTCAGTTTTGCAGATGGGGAAGCAGAATAATTGAGGCTTTTTTTCAGGGTCAACTCTGAATCTAAGACCTGAATTTATGACTGTGAGACTATAAATCCTATTCACGTTTCTCATAATGGCTGTTCCCAGACGTGAGACCTGGGTTGGTGGACGCCTGCATCAGAATGACTTGGTGCACTTGTTAAAATAGATTCTGCAGCCAGATACAGTGGCTCACTCCTATAATTCCAGCACTCTGGGTGGCCTAGGAGGGTGGATTGCTTGAGCTCAGGAGTTTGAGACCAGCTTGAGCAAGAGCAAGACCACGTCTCTGAAAAATACCCAGGCATTGTGGTGGGCGCCTGTAGTCCCAGCTACTTGGAAGGCTGAGACAAGAGAGCCACTTGAACCCAAGAGTTTGAAGTTGCTGTGAGTTGTGACACCATGGCACTCTATTGAGAGCAACAAAGTCATACTCTGTCTCAAAAAAAAAAAAAAAAATTATAGATTCTGGGGCCCACAGAATCAGAGTATGTGTGTGAGTGTAGGGGATGAAATTATATAAATTCAGGTACTCTATACCTGCTGTCTCTCCTACTTCATCCCTTTCTGTTACATCTTCCCCAGAGCCCACAGCAACAATGCGGGTACCTATGCCCAAAGAAAGGGCCCATCTTATGAGGAATTCACCTCCTTTGCACATGAAGGATCACAGGCTCCGAGAGGTTAACTAGTTTGCCTCAGACCACACAGCACTTAGATATGGCAGAGCTAGGATTTAAAGCTGTGTTCCTGGCACCACTGGCAGTGTGTACTAATGTCCTCTGACCATAAATAGGAGGGAGAGCATTCAGGTAGAAATTCAGGAATTCAGCCTTACAAGGTGTGTGGGAGTCAGGGAAGCTCAGACCTCTTACAGTGCCCCACCCAGTTCCTGTGTGCCCACCTACCGTCCATCCTGGAGGGCAGGCACACTCGCCAGTGATGTGGTGACAGGTGCCCCCATTCTGGCAGGGGCAGCGCAGCTCACAGTGAGCGCCGTGACTCCCTGGAGGGCACAACTCCTCACAGCTGCATGGAGAAACAGAGGCGTTAGAGGTAGCATTTAGGTTAGATGCAGGGCTGCCTGTCCCGATGTTCTAGGGCTCCCTAGGAATTGGTAAGTTCACAGCCAATGTGAACTATACCAGGTGTAAGTTAAGATGCAGTGCTGCTCTCTGCCAGGAAGGGGAAGCAGGGCTCAGTCTTAATACACTGGAATGTCGTGAGCTGGGATCAATACTTGTGGGATGACTTGAATGTTATTTGTGTAAAAAAGAGTACTTTTCCTAGGTGTGTGGGCGGGGGAGGGGGTGGGATGCTGAGGAAGTATCCCATAAGAGGAAGACACTTGACCTGGGCCTTGAAGGTGAAGTTAATTCCACCAAGAGAATGGAAGAAAGACAACGCCAGGCAGAAGGGACAGCACGAGCAAAGGCACGGAGAAATAGCCACGGATCCTGCCTTCAGGTATCTGCCTAGCTTCCCAGAGGGGGGTGTCTGGAGCATGTCCCTAGCAACCAAAGAGGCCCCTGTGCAGGGACTGCTGCTGAGGTGTGGGGGAGGATGTGCATGGAGACTTGACCTTGGGTGTTCCTCCAGCTCACTAGGTCCTGGGAGGTGGCCAGACCGCAGGGCAGGGACCATGTTCAATCAGGGTGGTCAGAATCCTTGGTTCCCCCCTCAGGACCTAGTGCTGCTGGAGAGGCCACAGAGCCTGCAACAGGGTTGGAAGGGAACTTGAATCTTGCCTCTGAGGAGATCTCGACTAAGCAGCCTTGGAGGACCCTGTCAATATGAGAACTGGAATGAGGAGTTGTTTGGGATCTGTGGAGAGAAAGTAGGGGAGAGGACCTGGCACAGAAACCCCCAAATCTGCATATGGTATCTGCTCTCTACCTTCTGATGTCCCAAATGCCTGGAAGGGAAGGCCAGGTGGAAAGCAGCCCATGGGTTAAGGTCAGAAGGGAATTGCAAGCTGAGGTCTGCCCCTACCAGGAAGGGCCTCCTGGGAGGAGTAATGATCTCCGGTCACGGGGCGCCCACCCGAGTACACTCTCAGGAAAGACCAGTCACCCCTGGGCCTGCAGGGTGAGTACCTGAGACCAGACTGGGTGGGGCCCAGCCACTTAAACTTTGCTGGACTTGGGATCAGACCTTAGGAGATTTCACCCCCAGGACTATCCTGACCTTTCCTCCGGCCCGGTCCCTCCTTCTGCAAGGACCCGGGTGCGGCCGCGCAGCCGTGGTGAGGACACCTGCCCAGGTCCCGCCCTCCAGGCCCCGCCCCCGCGTTACTCACTAGACTCCGGTGTAGCCGGGCGCGCAGAGGCACTCGCCGGTGCGGGGGTCACAGCCGGCGCCGTGGCGGCACTGGCACTGCAGCTGGCAGCCCTTGCCGTGAGTGCCGGGTGCGCACAGCTCCTCGCAGCGCCACCCACGGAAGCCGGCGGCGCACACGCAGGCGCCGGTGATGGGGTTGCACAGGGCGCCATTCTGGCACTGGCACCGGTTGCTGCAGTGGGGGCCCCAGTGGTCGCTGTCGCAGCCTGCAAGAGAGGGAATCGGTCAGGGCTGAGGGGCCCCGCGGAGGACGGCCCGGAACCGAGGCTCACACGGCCTTGCCTTGTCTGCATCGCTCCTCCCTGGATAGGAGGCCGTACGTGGTGTCTGGGTGGGAGCTTTGGCGCCTCGTAGCCTGCAAGAGTTCTCCCACCAAGCCGTACAAGCCAAGAAGCGCAGAGGGCTCCTTTTCTCCACACAGCTTCAGAACGCACATCTCACAGCTGGGGCCATGTCTCCAACCAAATGGCTGTATTGAAATTCTGGAGTAACAAGCTGTTTACCTCCCTCTGTCATTGCTGAACTCCTCCTTGGCTCTATTTCCATTCACCCAGGCCTTCTTTACCATACCCCTCTTCGGGGTGCCTCCCCAGCCCAGCACTTCCTATCTTTCTTTCCCCCTTCTTTTTCTTCTCCAGCTCATTGGTTTTCTGGCCTCTTTGATCTCACTCCCTAACAACATTTCCTGTAACTGGCTGCCCCTGCTCTGGCTCCATCTCTCATCACCCTTTTCATCTTTCTCTCATGCTTCTCCCTTTCAATAATGCCTTCTCCCCTGGTTGCTTCGTCTTAAGTTCAATTTCATTATTTTCCAAGCAGCTAGCTTTAGAAGGAACAGGGAAATGAAATGCTTCCCTGGGAGGTAACAGACAGCCTTCAGGATCTTTACATGTATTTAAATGTTTCAAAGAGTGATAGCTGAGCCAGTCACTCTGCATCTGTGGAAAAGGGCTGAATGGCAGAGCCCAGGGTAGTCACCCAGACTGCTGCCACCTCCTGCCCTGACCCTTACTTGGTGCATAGAGGACACAGATGTCCTATACCCGCATTCATTCGGGTTCTGTGGAGTGGAGTATGGAATTCATTCGGGTGGGAGTGGAGTATGGAATTCAGGCTTGGACAAGCAGAAATAATGTTCTAGGAAAAGTTCAATGGAGAAAAAGATTGCTCACAACTATGAAGATCAGGCAAGGCTTTCTGGAAGAGGTGTCCTAAATAGGCTGTAAAAGATGTCTGTCTGGTCTGCCCAGTAAGGTGACTCACCAACCTTCCTGCTGTCAGCACTAAAAAGCACATATTCTAGAAATCCCTCAATCACCCTACTGCCTGAAGACATGGGGATGATCAGTTGATCTTTGTGCTCCAGGTTTCTAGGGTTTGGACACTCAGAGAGGACAGGGAGCAGGTGAGTGGGGCTGGGAAGGTGTTGGGGCAGGTTCAATATGAGCAAAGATACAGTGGTGCTCAAGTACGGGGCATGTATGGAGTATAAGGTTCTAGTGTGGCCAGTGGGTACGTGGGATCTTTGGTTTGATGGAAGGATCATTCCACTAACCCCATCAGTCCCCCACATGTCCATCCACGTGCTGACCAGAGTCAAGTGGTCAATGACATGGAGGCTGCCCATAATCCTTTAGTAGACAGAACCATGAAGGCCTGGAATCCCCATCACCCTATCTTGCTTCATCCTTCTTCATCTGTGCCCCAAATATTCACATATTTAAACTTAGCTGCCAAATGCAGATTCACTCTGTGTTTCCATCTGCTATGACAATGAGTAAGGCAAAATTGGAGCCCATTTATAGTTACAGCCTCTACTCGCATTGAAAGAGACAGGACAGGACAGAAAGTGACTTAGTATCCAACATTTCAGTATCTCCCCTCAGACTGTCTCTAGGGCACACACTCAGAGCAGAAAGGCTAGCAGAGTCACCTGCAGTAACAGTTCTCTCTTTTTGTTGCCAAGCATGTGTGTTTGAATTCTCCTAAGTTTAATGTACATATGATGTGATTCCATTATAATAATAATGACACCCATATTTTAAATGCTTCCTCAGTGCCAAGCACCATCCTAGAAATTTTACATTTATTACTAAAATTTAATCCTCACAACAACCCTCTGAGTTAGGTTTTAGTATTTCTTCCATTTTACAGATGGTGACATAAACGGTCACCATTAAGTGATCACCCAAAGTTACAGCAATGACAGGCCTAGGTCTTCTGTTACAGCTCTCTCCACGGGAGGTAAATGGGATGCTTTCCGGAGGATGATTCTAAGGAGTGACACTTAGAGGTTACTGGGGACAAGGAGGTAGCTGCAAAGCAAAGATCAGGTATACTGCAGACTGGCCACTTCATCTCTGCTCATCACTGTGAACAACCTCAGGATCCAGAATAAAAGATCCCTTTACTAGTTGGGGTCACAGTTACTGCCCTAAGACCTTGGCTCTGTATGAAACTGCCGGAGTCCAAAGCCAGTTTGTCTTTGGTGCATCCCATGGCATATAGTTATGCTTCACTTATCAGGTGACTTCCATTCTTTCTGGCACAGCCAAAACCCAGCAGAAAGCAAAAGTATGCCTGTGATAAGGAAGGCAGAATATTGTCATAAAGCCCACCCATAAAGAATGGATGCTTTCATTCTTCCACTTGTCCATTCAACAAACATTTACCAAGCACCCACTAGTGCTGGAAAGTGTCCTGCCCTCCTACAGTGTTTAATGTCTAGTCCAGTAGTGGCAAAACACCTGAAGCAGCATTCATGGTACACTGAGAAAGTGCTATTATATAATAAGTGTGGTTCAGGGCATTGCAGAAGCACATGTAAACACAAGTCTATTAAGCCTGGCACTCTAGTTGCTCACACCATAGATTAGTTGTGTGTGTGTGTGTGTGTGTGTACATACATTTACATGTTTGTGTCTGCAAGTTTTGTGAGGCTCTTGAAAATATGTGGCGAGAGCTCCATGTCATAGTAGTAAGCCATGGAAATAGAAAACATCTGTTGACTAAAAAAAGGCAAAGCAACTTGAAGCCATTAATATAAGGGCAAATAGCCCCTGGTATCCAAATTGACAGGAAGAGGTTACATTCAATTTACAATATTTTGATTAAGGAAGCAGAGAAGTGTGTAATTCATTCCAGAGAAATTTCCCCCCAGAGTGATTAAATGAAAAAAATGTTAGGATTCACAGGGATAAGCTTCGGTTATCTAGAAAATTCACTTAAAACACCTCATTCCCCAGCAGTGACAGAGAAATGAGGCAGGCTGCAGTGAGTCAATTATCTACTCTGCTGAAGGTGACTAAAAACCGTTGTCATTATAATAATAAGAGGACTTTGCATTCTTTCGCAGAGAGTTGCAAACTCTCCAATTTGGCCTAGAATGTTGCTCCCTCACACATTTTTTTTTTTTTCTGTCAGCCTGCCTTCCTAGTTATATTTGGCTCTGGCTCATTTTTTAAAGTGGATGTCTCTTCTCTGGGCAGCCAGAGAAGCCTACTGAGGGCTTGAGGGACACCCAGAAGTGTGTGGCTTGCTTGTTCTGTTCCTTTAAGCTGGGCAACTCACCCTCTTTCCCTGCTCAACTCTTCGGATGTTGGGGTCCAGCCCTAGTGTGCCCCTGGGTCTCCATGAGGAGAAGGGGCTTCACCACTCTCTTTGCCACCAACAGGCTTTTATTGTTTATTTTATTTTATTGTTTTTTGTGTGAGACAGAGTCTCGCAGATGTATGGTCCTTCCCATTCCACAGAGAGGAATCCTGGGACTCAGCAAGGAGGAGGAATGCCCTGAAGTGAAGGTCAAGGAGAGGAAATGGGCCTAGAAGCTGCTGACCTAAGCTTGTACTATGGCCTGGGTCACACCCCACCCCCTCCAGCAATGGAAAGGCGGGTGTAGTCAGACTCCTCCCAGGGAAGATCTGCAGCCCCCATTCTCCCACCTCACACCCCCAGGAGAAGCAGGGGAGCTGACGGGTCATAGGGTCACTCCTGAGTTTACAAAGCGCAGGTGCGGAGGCAGAGATGGAGCAGCAGCTGCTGGAAACCATTCTAGCTGATAAATAAAGTGACTTTCTAGTGAGCGAGACCATCCATCAACTGACTTGCCCACAGTCAGCTCTCAGAGGCAGAGCCTCTCCACTCTTTCCAGGGCCAAGCTGCAACTCTAACAGAGCACTGAAGGGTGAGCCAGAGCCAAGGCTGTGCCCTCTTAGGCAGACTCCTCCCTCTTAGGGTCTCTGCTTTCACATCGGTCAAGTGATAGATTTGGATCAGTGGTTCTTAGAGTAGGTCATCCTCCCCAAGAAGGGTTCTAGAAATTGGGGAGAGGAGGTTTAGGCTGTCACAAATAACCAGGCACACTCACGCACAATTTAGAACTGTGCTCTCCAAATGTCAGAGGTTACCCCATTAAAAGATGCCAGAGCAGGTAAATGCAAGAGTCTCTTCAAGCCCTAATATTGTGTGATTCTATGTCCCCACTCAAGAAACAGACCTGAGGGGACAGAGGTGGAAGGTTATGTTTATGTAAAAGAGAAAAGTTTGAAGTAGTTACCCAAGCTGAGAGCTGAGCCATCCCTCAGTTCTGTACCTTTCCACCACTTAGATTGTTAGAATTAAATATTAATAGACCAAGGTAGATTAAAACCCAAATCTCTTGACATAGTCCCTAAGCCTAGAAGACGCTGACAGCACAGGATTATAATGATGTATCATTAGCTCTTAGCCATCTATTTATTACACTTGTTACTTAGTCTGTGCGATTCATCTACACTATCTGTATCTCCCGGAAACCTCCCAGGGAAGCTGGGTGGAACCTAGGTGTGCCTCCACGTCCCACCTTCTCCCAGGGTACCATGATGGGGCCGTGAACACATGTTCATGGGAAAAACCCTAACCCTGAGTGCCTACTAGGCCAGCTGCATTCTCATGTGGGTTATTTCATTTAATTCTCTTACTAATCCTGAGCCATTTATTCATAGCCTGCCTGGTTCTAAAGAGGAGCTAAGTTAAACCATGTGAGTGGGATTATTACTCCAGTTAATAAGACCGAGGTTCAGAGATATTAAATAACAATCAGGGTTTCCCAATCTGAACACTATCAACATTTAGGGGCCAAAAAATCCTTTGTTGTGGGGACTGCCCTGTGCACTGCAGGGCATTCAGGAGCATCGCTGTGTGGAGACCAACTAGACGCCAGTAGCACCTCCCCACCATCAACATACTCGCAGTTGTGACAACTAAAAATGGCTCCAGATACTGACAAACATTCCTGGGGGCAAAATCACCTCTGAGTGCAAAAGGCAAAGTTGAGAGTCATACCTTGGCCTTCCCAACTCCTGGGCTGCAGCAGTCGTCTCAGGTACACCCACATTTACAGGTCAGGAAACTGGGCCTGACACTGCTAATGAACTAGAGAGCCAGATCTGAAACTAACTGGCCTTATCCATCTAGGGCTCTTTCTACCCCATCTACTAACTTTTGGGAGGTGAGAGATTTGTTATCATAAGGTTTTTTTTTTTGTTTTTTTTTTTTGAGACAGAGCCTCAAGCTGTCGCCCTGGATAGAGTGCTGTGGCATCACAGCTCACAGCACCTCCAATTCCTGGGCTCAAGCAAGTCTCCTATCTCTGCCTCCCAAGTAGCTGGGACTACAGGCGCCCGCCACAATGCCCGGCCATTTTTTGATTGCAGCCATCATTGTTGTTTGGCGGGCCCGGGCTGGATTCGAACCTGCCAGCTCATGTGTACGTGGCTGGCGCCTTAGCCTGTTGATCCACAGGCACCGAGCCAGTTATCATAAGGTTTTGAGGCTCGGTGCCCGTGGCTCAAGTGGCTAAGGCATCAGCCACATACACCTGAGCTGGCGGGTTCAAATCTAGCCTGGGCCAGCCAAACATCAATGACAGCTGCAGCCAAAAATAGCCGGGCGTTGTGGTGGGCAGCTGTAGTCCCAGCTACTTGGGAGGCAGAGGTAGGAGACTCTCTTAAGCCTAGGAGTTGGAGTTTGCTGTGAGCTGTGATGCTACGGCACTCTAACCAGGGCGACAGCTTGAGGCTCTGTCTCAAAAAAAAAGGTTTTGAGCATCTACTATGTCAGGTGCTCCAGATGTCAGAGGTGTCCCTATTAAAAGACACTAGGTAAATGCCAGAGTCTCTTCAAGCCTTAATTTGGTGTGATTCTATGTCCTGTTGCTAAATGTTCCCACTGGAGAAACAGATCAGAGGGGACATAGGTGGAAGGTTATGTTTATGTAAAAGAGAAAAGTTTGAAGTAGTTACCCAAGCTGTGAGCTGAGCCATCCCTCAGTTCTCTATCTTTTCACCACTTAGATTGTTAGAATTAAATATTAATAGACCACGGTAGATTAAAACCTACTATGTTAGGGGCGATAAGCCCAGAGTTAGTTTGAGAAACAGACAAGCAAAGAAAGGGGGGGGGTGACAGGTAGGGGGCTGGACTGCTGCTGCTGGGGGAGATAGAGCACCCCGCTATCAGGTTAGGACCCTGGACAGCTGGAAGCAGGCAGTGTCTGGGGCCACTGGGCAGGAGGAGGAACAAAGGCAGTGGGTACAATTGAGATGCCCAGAGCGAGGGCAGTGCTGCAGCTCATTACCTCCTCATCTCCATCACCACTGCCTCAGCCACAGCTCCAGGCCACCAGGCCCATTTCATCCATGTGTCCCATCTCCCCATCAGGTATTGGGAGGGAGCCGGGGACTCAGCAACATGGTTTTATCAGAGCCCAGCATCTCTCTGCTGATGGGTGAGCTGAAACCAGCCCTGGGCCCTTGCTTCTAGATATCTCTGCATCTGCTTGGTAGTGCCCCATTAGGACTCCATTCCCCAGAGTCTGCAGGAACTCCTATTAAAATGCAAATAATCTGGCTCGGCACCTGTGGCTCAACGGGCTAAGGCGCCAGCCACGTACACCTGAGCTGGCGGGTTCGAATCCAGCCCCAGGGCCCGCCAAACAACAATAAAGGCTGCAACCAAAAAATGGCTGGGCGTTGTGGCGGGTGCCTGTAGTCCCAGCTACTTGGGAGGCGGAGGCAGGAGACTGAGCCCAGGAATTGGAGGTTGCTGTGAGCTGTGATGCCACAGCTCTCTACCCAGGGTAACAGCTTGAGGCTCTGTCTCAAAAAAAAAAAAAAATAAATAAATAAAATAAAATAAAATAAAATGCAAATAATCTGTATTCCTGTAGGGTGTGTGTGGTGCTTCTGTGTGTGTGTGTGTGTGTGTGTGTGTATGGGGCGGTCAGTCACATCATGAGGCATTATCAGCCATGGATACCTTAATTATCTGTTAACATCCAAGGGGCAATTAGCAGATCTGGGAGCCAGATTAGGAAAGGTATGTGTGTATGTGTTTAGGAGAAAGGCCATGAGAAGGTGTGA
>CAUYON010077440.1:0-11538 GCA_963573935.1 Arctocebus calabarensis | reverse complement strand
TACGTGGCTGGCGCCTTAGCCCGCTGAGCCACAGGCGCTGAGCCAAGGATTTACTTTTTAATGGGTGCAGAATTTCAGGTTAGGATGGGAAAAATATTCCAAAAGCAAATAGTAGTGACTGGTGCACAACAATATGAATGTGCTTCATATCACTGAGTTTTGCATTTGCAAAATAAATAAAAAATTATAAATTTATGCTATGTATATTTTAACACAACAAAACAGTAGGAGAAAATTGTATATGTCATATAAAGACTATAACTTTGTCTAAGTTAGGCTAATGTATGCAAGGTAAAAGTAGGTGATAAGAAATCAATAATAAATTTTCTAATTCTTAAGTTAACTACCAGTTCTCTCAGTATCCCAGACTTGGTGTAAAGTTATACATTACTAATCAAGATAAGAAAATAAAGACCAAGTAGGGATCATAAATAATTTTGAGAAGCTGAGTATATAACCATTTTTGGCATTTTAATGTCACTTCCAAATTCACATAAATATTGCATAAAGATATTTACAATATTATAGCTGGAAGATATTCTTCTTAGCAAAGTATCTCAAGAATGGAAGAAAAAGTATCCAATGTACTCAGCCCTAATATGAAGCTAATTTATAGCTTTTATATGAAGGCTAAAACCCAATTATAGCACAAGAATACAGGGAAAAATGAAAGGGAGGGGAGGGGCGGGGGGGAAGATAGGTGAGGGAGGACAATTGGTGGGATCACACCTACAGTGCATCTTAGCAGGGTACTGGTGAAACTTATTATATGTAGAGTATCAATGTCTTTATATAGTGATCGAGAAAATGCCATGAAGGGTATCTCTAACAGTATAATCAAAATATTTCTGATTGTATATGAAGCACATTCTGCCCTATGATTATTACACCAATGTACACAATTATGATTTAATAAAATTATTTAAAAAAACAAAGTAAAAAAACATATTTTATGCCTAAATAAAGGTATAAAATAATAAATAATGTGTAAAATAAAATAATGTGTAAACTGCCAAATTTATAAAAGATTTCAAAGTATTTTGCATAAAGTTTGATGGAGATTGATTAATTCAATCTACAACACACACTTGCATTACTTGGATAATTTCATTGTAGTTTTCTCAAAATAATCAAGTTGGATGTTAGAGAGTGACATTTTGCACTGTACAGGTGAACGTGAACTGAATTGAAAACTCAAAATGAAACATCTATGAAGAACATTCAAATAGTAAATGACTATCATTTGAACAATATATACTTATAAGTATATTTGCTAAACTAATTTATTTTGATTTAAGTATTTGTAATTTTCTCTTTACCAAACTGTTTGGAAAAAATACAGCTACTTTTTAATCACCAAATTTTATTTCTTAATTTCTGGAGCCTCCTAGTTGCAGATTGTAAAAGAAACATACAAACAAACAAACAAAAACCAATTTCTTTCAGATGTAGGAAAGGGAAAGGCCCAGAGGAAAGCAATTTGTCAAGAGTTGTTCTGTTGTTTATTAGAGAGTGAGATTATGATTTAGACTGATGGCAGCAGTGATAAGCATAGCCTTAGCCTGAAGTGTTTTCCCAGGGAAATAACCTGAAATCATCAAAGGTGTTTAATCTCAGGGCCAAAACAAATGCTAATTGTCTCATTCAATTGGTAGCATCTCCTCTAGGGAACTTTCTTTATCATTCCTGAACTTCTAGTACAGAATGAATGGCCAGAAATTCCTTGAACCTTTTCTTTTTCTTGTTAAGTGAGGAAGATGTCACACTTCCTGAGTAAGAGAAGATTCGAGTCCTGGCAAAGTTTCAGAGTGCCCTTAGAGGCTTTCTGGTTCAACTGTAGAAATGTTTGGGAGATAAGCATGTGGCCTTCTAGTAATTTCTGTGAGATGTGATGGGGGTTAGAATAGATACTGAACTTACGGAAATTTCAGTTAGGAAACCAGAGCTGAATGAAGGTCCACCTGATTGTGGCTATGCAAAACTAAATGCAAGTAAGCTTTATGTACACTTTTGAAGTGTCTGAGTTGTCCTCTGGGTTTATACGGCTTTATATGGAGGTTGAGTTAAACCGCATTTTTTCATAAGACACGTTTGACTTTTAAAATTTCAAATATTAAAACATAAAGTACATGAGCATGTTTAAAATAAAGAATGTTTTGCTTAGAGGGCAGCACCTGTGGCTCAGCAAGTAGGGTGCTGGCCCCATATACCAAGGGTGGCAGGTTCAAACCCGACCTCAGCCAAACTGCAAAAACAAAAAAATAGGCAGGTGTTGTGGTGGGTGCCTGTAGTCCCAGCTATAGAGGAGGCTGAGGCAATAGAATCGCCTAAGCCCAGGAGTTGGAGGTTGCTGTGAGCTGTGACACCATAGCACTCTACCCAGGGTGATAAAATTAGACTCTGCCTCTACAAAATAAATAAAAGAATGTTTTGCTTAGAAAAATAGAATTTGAAGTACAGTTTAAGTCTGGAATGGTGAAACCCGCAGCTTTGTTTTTATTACTAAGAACTGCCCTAGGTATGGGTTTTTTTTTTCTGGTTCCATATAAAACGCAGAATCATTTTTTCCAAGTCTTGAAAGTACAATGTTGGTACCTTAATAGGGATGGATTAAATAGGTAGATTGCTTTGGGAAGTATAGACATTTTAACAATGTTGATTCTTCCCAGCCATGAGCATGGTATGTTCTTCCATTTTTTATGATCCTCTGCTGTTTCCTTTCTCAGGATTTCATAATTTTCTTTATAGAAGTCCTTCACCTCCTTTATTAGGTATATACCTAGGTATTTCATTTTCTTTGAAGCTATGATGAAGGGAGTTGTGTCTTTAATTAGCCTCTCATCTTGACTGTTATTGCCATATACAAAGGCTACTGACTTGTGGATATTGATTTGATATCCTGAGACATTATTGTAATTTCTGATATATTGTAAAAATTGTTGCTTAAGTCAGTTTTTTTAAAAAAATTATATTGATAAGACTCTAAGTAAATTTGTCACATGAAAATATAAATGTTGCATGGAAAAGGACAAGAAAATTTCTTTTTTGTCCATCTGGGCCTTAATGTTTATGAATCAAGCAGCAATTAGTCACATAGAGCTGATGAAATGACTCTACGATACCCAATTCTGAGCCATTTATGTTGGTTTATTTTAATAAGAAATACATAAAAATACACCTTTCCACATTAATTTAAAATCTAAAATAAAACCAGGCCATTTTTTTTTTTTTTGGTTTGTAAATCAGAAAGCAAAAGACTTTTTTTGTTGTTGTTAGCTTAGGAGGGAAGTAGTTCCACAGTTATTTATAAATTCTTTAAAATTTCATATTATAGTTTTAATAAAAGGCTTCCCTGAGTACTATGTTGAGAAGGTTCAAGGTTCATTTTATTTTAAAATTTATTTCACTATTTACATATATTTGAGAGATGAGTATGTCATGGACTTTTCTTTTTTATTAGAGACAGAGTTTCACTTTGTTGCCCTCGGTAGAGCGACAACAACCTCCAGCTCTTGGGCTTAGGTGATTCTCTTGCCTCAGCCTCCCAAGTAGCTAGGACCACAGGCACCTGCCACAACGCCTGGCTATTTGTTTATTGCAATTTGGCTGGCACCAGGTCTGAACCTGCCACCCTCAGTATACGGGGCCGGCACTCTACTCACTGAGCCGTTGGCACCACTCTATATATCATGGACTTTTTGAACTATGTACTTAACTATGTTAGTGTCATGACACCTCAGATCATCCTGCTGGGGTCCACAGCTGTTGTCTGGTATCTTCACACTGGGCATGTTTCAAAGCTAAGGTTTATTCTTCTTTATGGCTCATATGAAAATGTATTTCCAAGTGTAGTGTGACCTCACCTAATTGTTTACAAAGTTATCTGTTCAATTATAGGAAAATCTTAAATTCAAGGCTACAGAAAACAACAAAAGTGATTAACAAGAAAATAGAGAAACTAAAAATAAGTTAAAAAGTGATAACCTACATAAAAACAAACACATCTATTGATTTATAATATTTTCTGCTCACTGGACAAAAATTAACAAATATTTTTGACGTTACTATTTGACATTAATGTCCATCTTATTTCTCAGTAAGAAAATGTTTATTATTTATTCTGACTATGGTACTACTTTTATTTGACAAATAAAATGTAGGTCCTGATTCCACAGTGAGTGGAACAGGAAAAGATATAAATCACTTACTGTTATCAAGTAGATTTTTGAAACATACAAGGAACATGTATCTGTCCCCCAACAAATCTGAGGTGGCATACTCTGGAAATAAAACAAGGTTTTTAATATCATGTCCGATAATTATAAGATGCAACAGGAGAAGCTTGAGGCTTAAAAAGATTAAAAGGAAAGCAGTATAGGGTGACAGAGTAATACCCTGTATCAAAAAAAAAAAAAAAAAAAAAAAGAGGAAGAGAAAACTAAAGGAGTAGAATTGGAATATTCCTAACACAGAAAAAATAAATATTTCAGGGCGGCGCCTGTGGCTTAAAGGAGTAGGGCACCCCTTATGCCAGAGGTGGAGGGTTCAAATCCAGGCCAGTCAAAAAAAACCCCTGCAAAATAAAATAAAATAAAAATAAAAAATAAATACTTCAGGTGATGGATACCCCAATTACTCTGATTACTTTGATTATTACATATCATATGCCTGTAAAAACATTACATGGACTCCATAAATATATATAAATATAATGGATTCATAATATTTAAAAACTAAAATAAAAAAGAATTTGATAGAGATGAGAAAAACTTATAATTCAATTATAATTATACAATTTACCTAGAAAAAAACTGATCCAGATAAAAATAATTTAGGGAGAATAAAAATGATAATTAAAACTTTATTTTTAAAAAAGGGAAACTAGGCCAGTCATGGTGGCTCACACCTGTAATCCTAGCACTCTGGGAGGATGAGACTGGTGCATCCCTTGAGCTCATGAGTTTGAGACCAGCCAGAGCCAAGCGAGACCCTGTATCTACTAAAAAGAGAAAAAATCTAGCCAAGCGTGGTGGTACACGCCTATAGTCCCTACTTGGGAGGCTGTGGCAAGATGATCTCTTGAGCCAGGAATTTAAAGTCACTGTGAGCTATGACACCACAGCACTCTACCCAATGAGACTCTGTCTCAAAAAAAAAGGGGGGGGGAAACTAAAATGATTAAAAAGGAGGATGTGCCTGTGGAGACTAAAATTATAAGGATTTGAATCTGGGAAGGAGAGGCGGAGTGGCCTTTGAACAGAAGCAGGCATGTCCCAGTGTGGAGACACCGTGGTCTCAGACCTGCCCACTCAGCAATGCTGGACCGTGAGTCCAAGGAGGCACCCTTAGACTTGTGAGAAAGTTAGGACCAAGCCAGTGGTCTCCAAAGTGCAGAGAAGCTCCCTGTCGGGATGGGGGACAGCTAAAGAAACTATTGGGTGTGAAGAGGAAATGCTGGCGTGGCAATTTGTATGTTAAAAAATTACAATACTTAACATAGGGAATGATGCCAGCACCCTCACTTAGCTCCCAAACCAGATGCCTGGGGCTACCTGCGTAAACACAGTAAGAACGAGAGGTGCGTGTGCAGGCTAAGACGGGGCTGGCCTTCCACAATTTAAAATAGTGTCCACTTTTAAATTGCACATGGGCTTTATGGCCACCCTGTATAAAGAATGCCTCTGACTTCTGCAGTCTGCAAAATCGGCTTTCAGGTCCCCTGTTCTGAACTGGAGTATTCTGCAGAATTTACCCTTCACTCTCCATTTGTTTCCTATTACATGTTTCACTTTTCTTCCCATCCAGATAAAGACCCTGAAGGCAAAAGAAGCACCTGTTTCACCTTTTTAAAAACTGTCCTAAAGCATTTGACCCCAAACACAGTAAGCAGATTATAAATTATATTTGTTCATCAATCGATCAAAATATTTATAATATAGAAAAAGTCACGGATGATATTTACAATGGGTGATTAAGAGAAACTTGGATCCCAAGGTCCTCCTGATTTGGGGAGTGGTCATCAAAGAGATGGTTATTCTCTTCTTCAACATGATGTTTAGTTTAATGCCAATGTCAGGGATCCACAAATACTGAGAGGAAGTACAAATAACATATTCAATATGCATTTATTGACATAAGGGCAACCTGCCTTTCAGCCATATTTCACATGTGTGGGAGGGTCAGATTTATAAAAATACACATATGTAATAAGAAGAAAGGCTACAATGACTGACTTTGATCGGGATAATGAAGGATGGAATAGGATGGGAGAGTCTTGGGCCAGACCTGACAACCATTTCCTAGGCATCATCATTAGGGTTTAACTCTGTAACTTGCATAAACATTCTAATTTTAGTTAGTTGATGCATGTATGTACAATAATAATAAATCAATCAAGCTTTTGAAATTGGTGAATTCACATTATTATTATTAATTCTTATTCTTATTCTTATTTTTAAGACAGAGTCTCACTCTATTGCTCTGGGTAAGGTACAGTGGCATGTTCGTAGTCACACAATCTCAAACTCTTGGGGTCAAAGGATCCCCTTGCCTCAGCCTCCTGAATAACTGGACTACAGGCACCCACCTTGACACCTGGCTAGTTTTCTTCTTTTTTAGTAGAGACGGGATCTTGCTTTTGCTAAGGCGGGCCTTGAACTCTTGAGCTCAATCCACCCATCTAGGCCTCCTAGAGTGCTAGGATTACATGTCCGGATGAAATCTATAGTTTTGAAAAAATAAGTTACAGTTAACATATGAACAAGGCAATATTTGATAGAGGTAGCTTTTTTTTTCTGAACAGTTAGAACATTTCTGGCGTACTTGGTTTTAGTCTTTCCTTCTCCCTAGCACATTTTCTTAGATTAAGTTCTCACTTATACTCTTATTTTGTTATCTTTTACTTTTAACCCAACCTATATTTTCCAATGATTTTATTCCTTTAGTTCTCAAAAAAAACAAAACAAAACAAAAAAAACCCCTCACCATTTATAGGCTTCACTTAGTGTTGCTAACGCTATTCCATACTGAACAGGTTCCAGTTTTCCTCTGCTTCTACCACTAATCAGTTTTTGTATTTAAAAGTACTGTGCAGTTGTAAGAGCCACAGGGTTTAACTTGCTACATATATCCAATTAGTGTTACTATTACTATTAATAGGATTAATGCAAATGAACTGTGATCGCTTGATATGTTAAATTAAAATAAAAGGTAATTGCTAATTTTGCACAGTGTTAACTAACCAAGATAATTTCTAGCTTCAATAAATCACATAGTATCTATGTGAGAAAGTAAAAAATAAAACTTGAAAATTTAAGTAAATGAATAAGATTTA
Organism: Arctocebus calabarensis; assembly: GCA_963573935.1. NCBI lineage: Eukaryota > Metazoa > Chordata > Mammalia > Primates > Lorisidae > Arctocebus > Arctocebus calabarensis. The sequence continues at coordinate 4,205 of CAUYON010077440.1, read as the reverse complement.
TAAATGGATTCAATCGAGAGGATAAAAGCCGTAACAGAGATATGTGCTATTCATGGTATACAACATTATTCCCCAGAGTATGTTGCCCGTATACAACATTATTCCCCAGAGTATGTTGCCCGGAACTCAGTCGTGTAATATGCCTGGGGAAAAAAAATGTACTACACTGTCAAAAAAATACTGAGAATGTTGTATACCACATTGTTGTTTAAAAGTTCTCTGTTCAGATTAAGTTATTGAGGACCCCATGAAGTCCTACAATAGAGACAATGTTGCACTTAACTCAGTATTTCTCTTAACTCCTTTAACTATGAAACTTATGGTTTATCTTTTTTCTCAGAAAATGTGACATCTGGCAGTCTCAGGGTTAGAAAAAATACATTTTCAGAAAGGTGGGTACTAATTAAGCGCTAAGGAGAGCCGAAGAGAGAGAAGACAGTAGAAGTTGGGGAAACCATTATGAAGAAGTAATGTTTTGAGTTATCTTGCACACCTGAGGTGGAGACTAGCAGTGAGGCATCTCCAACAAAGGGAACACTATGACCCCAAAATGTCAGAGAAGAGGGGACTGGGTGTTAGGAGGAATGGTTGGACATGGAAGGTTCCTGCAGGGCAGACACGGGGATGTGGGGCTTTACCACTGTGCAATTGATCCTACACAGTAAAGTGATTAGCAAACTACCTATTCCTATGCATTTCCTCTCAGAGTATCCTCTTTTCTTAAATGCTTTTTTTATTATGAAAGTGTCTACTTAATTAAAACTTGAATAGTCTAGGCCCAATAGTGCTGTCCAAAGGAAATATAACAAGCTTTTAACTTCAGAAAAGTACAAAGAAACAAGTCAAATTAATTTAACAGTATATTTCTATTTACCATAACACATCCCAAATATTATCATTTCAACGTACAATCAACATAAAACTAAACATGAGTTTCTTTTGGGAGGGGGCTAAGGCTTCAACTTCCAGTTTGTATTTTACACTTACAATACGTGGCAATTCAAAACTAGCCGCATTTCAAGTACTCAATACCACGTGGCTAGTACCACTATATTGGAAAGCATGGGTCTATACATCAGCATGGTGTAGGTTAGGATAAAGCAGATTTGATTTGAATGTGGTTTTTAAATAGCTTTAACCACGATCAAAAGCTTTAAATGGTTTAAAATTAAGTGGGTAAGGCAAACTTATTTTGCCTGGTTTTGAAAGTTGTGTTTCATTTTTTGACTGGATTTTTAATAGGCAAATTATAGGTTAAAGGTGAAAAGCTTCATTTTTCTCCTTCAAGTCAGCTAATTAATGTAAATAAATTACTGTCAAGCTCTCTTTCAGCCTATTAATTAGTTTAGAAAAGTCAGTGGATTTGTGACAGTTAAACAAGAAGGCTCAACCGCACGTGCCTGCTGATTTGTAACCACGTACATGTTCTAAGAAACTATTTTTCAGATTTTTAAAATTTCAAATGATTCCTCCTGCTAGTACAGTTTCTTCACACTTCATCACATTTCTAAATAAGTGATCATGTAACGAGTGAAGATTTCGTGTCTTGAAGGCATTATACCAATACTTACCAAATGTTCTACTTAAAATACAAAGCAGTTTTATTCACACTTCCCATTTTTGAATCCAGTGGGGCCATTTTGGGAATAGGAGAAACTAGAAGCCTGCTGTTCAGTTTTGTTTTCTACAAATTCTCTTTACCAAGAGCCTGCACATTTCTTGTTAAGTTAGAAACTAGAAGTCTGCTGTTCAGTTTTGTTTTCTACAAATTCTCTTTACCAAGAGCTCGCACATTTCTTGTTAAGTTTCCAGGGCACATTTAGTGCCCATTAGAATCTAAGAAAATATGGCATGTTCTGTAAATGGAAGCTCTGAAAAACTGTTATTTAAAATGAAAGAAGAGCACCGAGGCAGCCACTGTGCTTCTTTTGAGTAGAGAGCTCTATTTGACCAAGGTGGACATGGATTCATAATAGATAATATCCAACAACATGACATGTTCTTTGAAAGTTCATGGCTTTATTCTAGAGTTTCTGAACCTCAGCACAAACATATTGGGCAGAATAACCCTTGTTGTGGGGGCTGATCTTTGCTTTATAGAATGTTTACCAGCATCTCCAACCTCTACTCAGTAGATGCTAGAAGCTACCTTCTCTCTCTCCTTCCCAGCTGGTGACAAATCAAAAATGTATCCAGATATCATCAAATGTTCCCTGAGAGACAAGATTGTCCTCAACTGAGAACCACGGCTCTATTCAAAGTCTGAAAATAGTATTAATATATGTAAAATATAGTATGAGCTCTAATCTCAGAATATAAACTCAATATTATAAACTATATTTACTTTTCTAAAGAGCTTTGGAAAATAGATTAAATTCATCTGGTAGTTTCAAATCTCAATGATCTTGTTCTAGCTTGTCCTCTAATTTAAATATCCCACCTCATTTTTAGCTAGAACTGGTGTACTATGAGAATGTCGACTTTCACACAAAATCAATTACTGTATACAACAGAAATTGAAAAGATGTAGCAGCTTGAACACCCTTAGATATACTCAAGGGTGTGTAGTGAACGTGTTTTTATAATGTACTCCCTAAATAAACAAGAAGGATGGCAAAACATCACTACCATCAATTTGGTATCTTTCAGTAGCACCACAAAGAAAATGCAGTAATTCATGCTTCAAATAAGATCTAAAATCTCTCCAACCACATAAAATACTATGTATAAATAAAATGCTTCAAGGCAGATTTTATATTTCTCTCTCTTTTAAAATAGGTTAGAAGTGAAGCAACTTGGTATAGCTTATTCCTTGTCAGATGTAAAATTTGGACAATTAAAGAATAATAAAGTCTCGGTGCCTGTTGCTCAGCATCTAGGGTGCCAGCCACATACACCGGAGCTGGCAGGTTCGAATCCAGCCTGGGACTGCCAAACAACAATGAAAAATACAACCAAAAATAGCCAGGTGTTCTGACAGGTGCCTGTCCTCCCAGCTACTTGGGAGGCTGAGGCAAGAGAATCACTTACGCCCAAAAGTTTGAGGTTGCTGTGAGCTGTGATGCCATGGCACTACCCAAGGCGACAGCTTGAAACTCTGTCCCCTCCCCCCCCAAAAAGAATAATAAGAACATATTTGATATTTTTAGGTTTGTCAATTTATTTTGAAATGATAGAACTGGTAGTTGTGTTAATAGGAAAAGAAGGAACAAGGTAATTTAATAGAGGCCTAGGCTGGCCACACCTCGACACAATGTCTACAAACTGTTGGTTCTCTGCCACTCTCTGGTGGTATGCTTAAAAAAAAAAAAAGTCTTAAAGCACCATTATTCTAATCGCTGATGATATTAATATTTACCTCCATTGATATACTCTGTACCAGGCTAGATAAGCATTCTCTTATTTAATCCTTACCAATTGCTTGAGGTGGGTATTATAAACCAAAGTTGAAGCAACTTGTCAAAAATGATGCATTTAGTAGAAATTGCACTTAAACTCATACCTCTTTTATGCCAACGCTAAAGTTCATTCTAAGTGTTTTATGGCTTCCTGGGCAACTCTTAGTGAGAGTTGGCCCGACACCATGAGGCACATAATTCAAGGAGGCTAATGGACTTTTTGGCAAAACAGTGGAGTCTTGTCATATTCTCCTTCAAATTAAACAAACTCAAGTATTCAGATTGAGAATAAGGGGCAGGAGAGAGAAAGGAGAGAGAGAGAGAGAGAGATTTTCAATAAATGAGACAGAGAGGGAGAGACTTTCAATAAATAGCACAGGCATTTTCCAGTTGAGGCCAGGGATTTAGGGTGAAATGAGAAGTGTGAATCTGCTGTCTCCTTGGTTATCACATCTTACTGAACCATGCGTGCTTCCAGAGTGTTTAAGATCCAAATATTTTTATCTCAATATTTTTATCTCCAGCAACCTCATCTATTTTTAAAAATTATTGTCCTGTTCTGATGCTAGAAGGAAATTGACTCAATAGTAAACTTAAGGGGCAGTGCACAAAATTTTGAGATATCTTTATTATTATTATTATTTTTTTAAATAATTTTATTGAATCATAATTCTGTACATTGGTGCAATCATAGGGCACGATTCATATACATTCAGAAATGTTTTGATCGTACTGTTACAGACAGCCTTCATGGCATTTTCTTGATCACTATATAAAGACATTGATACTCTACATTTAATAAGTTTC
>CAUYON010077439.1:0-19116 GCA_963573935.1 Arctocebus calabarensis | reverse complement strand
TGTGTATAGGTGGGTGCTGAGCAGGGTTTTATGGCATCCTGTTCAACAGGAAAGCCTCTAGATGAAAGCTAAATGACATAGTTATGTAACATACTTATGAGGCAAAAAGTACTGTCAGGTTGCATCTCTGTGAAGTCTGTTAGTGCCACATGAGGCTGGCTACCACTATACACATCTGGAACACCAGGTAGGCAAAGCTGAGAGGGTCTGAAGTGCACCATAAAAGGTATCTGATATAGTTTCTGCGCCTGTAGCACAGTGTTTATGGCACCAGCCACATACAGTGCGGCTGGTGGGTTCGAACCCAATCTGGGTCAGCCAAAACAACAATGGCAACTGCAACAAAAAATAGCCGGGCATTGTGGCAGGTGCCTGTAGTGCCAGCTGCTTGGGAGGCTGACGCAAAAGAATAGCTTAAGCCCAAGAGTTTAAGGTTTGTTGTGAGCTGTGAGGCCATGCACTCTACAGAGGGCAACATAGTAACTCTGTCTCAAAAAAAAAAAAAAAAAAAGAAGAGGTATCTGATATAGTCCCCCTATTGCACCACTAAAGGCTTCCTCATATTCCATTATATCCAGCTTCCACATTGTGCACATTCCATGTTGTAATATAGGGTCTGCATTTGTGTGTGTGTGTGTGCGCGAGTGAGTGAAAGAGAAAACGTGTCCTTGCTTCTTATTTTACAAAAGAGGAATAAGCCTCTTTTAAATAAAAGATTTTCCTTTAAGCACTTAGCGCCGTAACACGGCAGTTACGACACCAGCCACATACACCAAGGTTGGTGGGTTCAAAACCAGTCCAGGCCAGCTAAAACAACAATGACAATGACAAATAGAAGTAAACTGAGTCACGGAGATAGAAAGATGGACCCCACTTTGATGCAATAATTGATAAAATTTATTACACCTGCAGGGGGCTGATCCCATAAAGGCATGCAACCCCAAATGCCTGGTGGGCAATCCTTTTATACCATTTTTCCTGTGTGGTCAGCAAAGCAAGTTAGCACAATACAAAGCCCAATCGTAGCAGTTAGGGTGGGGTCGCAGGGCGGAGGTACATATTGGTTCATAAATCACAAGATACATTACAAGTTCATTACTCCATGGGTCATAAGGTACGTAGTTCATACATAGTTCAGGGGTACAAGGTACGGTCACAAGAGTTGGGTAAGTTTCCAAAGAACTCGGGACTTTTCACCAGGGGGTATTGCCCCAGGTTCTTTCTTTAGAACATACCCCTCCCTTTCTTCTGTAAGCTTACCTCTTTTCTCAGAATTTAGCTCCTCTGCCCTAGTGGGGGCTGGGGCTAAAGCACAAAACACTTCCCCTTTGAAGGGTAAAGGGTTTGTTATATTCTTTAAATCTATGGGTTGGGGGATTAGTAGCAGCGGTAGGGGGCTTGGTTATTACAAAATGTAACAAAAAACAGCCAGCACCTGTAGTCCCAGCTACTTGGGAGGCTGGGCAAGAGAATTGCTTTAGCCCAAGAGTTTGAGGTTGCTGTGAGCTGTGATGCTATGGCTCGCTAAGGAGGGGAACATAGTGAGACAGTGTCTCCAAAAAAAAAAAAAAAGGCGGCGCCTGTGGGTCAGCGAGTAGGGCGCCGGCCCCATATGCCGAAGGTGGCACGTTCAAACCCGGCCTACGCTGAACTGCAAAGCCGAGAAATAGCCGGGCGTTGTGGCGGTGCCTGTAGTCCCAGCTACTCGGGAGGCTGAGGCAAGAGAATCGCCTAAGCCCAGGAGTTGGAAGTTGCTGTGAGCTGTGACGCCACTGCACTCTACCAAGAGTGATAAAGTGAGACTCTGTCTCTTAAAAACAAACAAACAAACAAACAAACAAAAAAAAAACGGCTTGGCGCCTGTGGCTCAAGCGGCTAAGGCGCCAGCCACATACACCTGAGCTGGTGAGTCTGAATCCAGCCGAGGCCAGCCAAACAACAATGACGGCTGCAACCAAAAAATAGCCGGGTATTGTGCCGGGCGCCTGTAGTCTCTGCTACTTGGGTGGTGGAGGCAGGTTGCTGTGAGCTGTGATGCTAGAGCACTCTACCCAGGAGGACAGCTTGAGGCTCTGTCTCAAAAAACAAACAAACAGGGGTCGCACCTGTGGCTCAGTCAGTAGGGTGCCAGCCCCACATACTGAGGGTGGCGGGTTTGATCCCAGCCCCAGCCAAACTGCAACAAAAAAATAGCCAGGTGTTGTGGTAGGCGCCGGTGGTCCTGGCTACTCCAGAGGCTGAGGCAAGAGAATCGCCTAAGCTCAGGCGTTAGAGGTTGTTGTGAGCTGTGTAACACCAGGGCACTCTACCGAGGGCGATAAAGTGAGACTCTGTCTCTACAGAACAAACAAACAAACAGGTTTTCCTTTAGGGTGGAGCACAGTACAATTTCTTTTTTCTCTTTCTTGTTTTTTTGAGACAGCCCTTGGTAAAGTGCTGTGGCGTCACACCTCACAGCAGCTCTTGGGCTTATGCAATTCTCTTGCTTCAGCCTCCCAACTACACCCACCTCAACACCGGCTATTTTTTTTTTCTTTTTTTTGCAATTGTCATTGTTGTTTTTTTTGTTGTTGCAGTTGTCATTGTTGTTGTTGTTGTTTTTTTTTTGCAGTTGTCATTGTTTAGTTGGCCCAGGCTGGGTTTGAACCTGCCAGCTTTGGTGTATGTGGCTGGCGCCATAAACACTGTGCTACAGGAGCCAAGTCCCAGTACAATTTCTGTACAGACTTAAGTGTTTGTGAAACAAGCTGTAGTTACTGAAATATCAGCTGGAGCTGAGGCTATAATCCATATTCATCATCTCCCTGCTCCACCATCCATTCTAAACTACTAAATTTTGCCTGGTGTGGTGTTCTTAATTGATGCACAGACAAAAAATTTATCCTTGAGGGGTTTAAGCCCTTAGTTGCCTCATCCTATCAGCCATGGTTGCTGGTAATTGCCCATTTAACATTGACACTGACAATGGAAACACCAAGAGATAACCTAATTCTAGAATATTCCTGCTAGCACCCATTGTGTCACAACAACCAAAGCTTCTCATGGTAATCAGAATTAATTTATTGTCATAGTAGCTTCTTTGCTTGTTTGTCCACTGTTATTAGTTGCCCAACAGGATTAGGTGGTAGCCAGGTTCAAAATCAACTGAAAGCAGCAGAGCCTAAAGATTTCATGGGTCAGAAACAAAAATGCTGCAATCATATTACCGGAAGCAGCATTGGTGGGAGAAACTAATCCTAAACTGTGTGGTTCATGGTCCCATGTGTTCTAGATATTTGGGACAGAGTTATTGCTTTATCTCATATACCACTTTTTAGCACACAGCACCTCAAAACTATCTGGGTGGTGTCTGAAGCTAGTACCTTAGAAGAGATTTTTCTGTTGGGACAGAGTCTCACTTTGTCTTCCTAGGTAGAGTACCAAGGCATCACAGCTCACAGCAACCTCAAACTCTTGGGCTCAAGCAATCCTCTTGCCTGACCCTCCCAAGTAGCTGGGACTACAGGTGCCTACCACAATGCCTGGCTATTTCTAGAGACAAGGTCTCCCTCTGGCTCAGGCTGGTCTTGAACCTGTGAGCTCAGGCAATCCACCCACCTCAGCCTCCCGAAGTGCTAGGATTACAGATGGAGCCACCACGCCCAGCCTTGTAAGCCTTTGAATGATATTGCTATCAGAGGGATTGTGAAGAGAGGAAGAAAACCACTTTCCAGAATAGAAATCAGTGCCACTAAGGATGAATTACTGCCCTCTCTAGAGGGGGAAGTATGTGATAAAGTGGCTAGAAATGCAAGTGATAACAACTCCTATTTTGCCCTCAGAGGGCATTTCCTGGCTTTTTCTTCTCTGCTGCATATTGGAAAAATAGAGTTGTCTTGGGTCACATATTAAACACATAAACACTAATGAACGCTAATGAGCAATAAAGCAAAAACAGTCCCCACATATTTTTCATGATATCCAACACCGCAGGTAAGCAAAACAGTCCTCAAATAACATGCATGCAGCTGTGGGTTGCAAGTTGGACACCCCTGTGACCCTTAAAATCATCATTGGTGGGAGGCCAATGTTGGATTGTTCTGAGCGCTTGGGTTTGAGACCAGCCTGAGCAAGAGCAAGACCTCGTCTTTAAAAATAGCTGGGCATTTTGGTGGGTACGTATAGTCCCAGCTATGACACCTGGAACTCTACTGAGGGTAACTAAGTGAGACTCTGTCTCAAAAAAAAAAAAGTCATCAAAAGAAACAACAACAACAACAAAAAGTCATCATTGCTATGGTAGTTTCCTGAATCTTTATGGGGATAATCTTTTACTGTTGGACATGCATGTGTCCTGTTAGGCCATTTAGCATCCTTGCCACTTCTTATTCACTAGATCCAATTAGCATATAATCAATTTAGTTGAGGTCTTTGTGGAGTATGTTATAAAGCAAAGCAAGATAGTTAACACAGTTCTGAGGCAAGATAATGAATGTGTTCTGCTATCTCATTTGTTTGTTTTGAGATAAGGTCTCACTCTGTCTCTGCCCAGGGTGGAGTGTAGTGGCTTCATCATAGCTTTCTGCAACCTCAAACTCTTGAGCTCAAGCAGTCCTCCTGCCTCAGCCTCCCAAGTAGTTGTGTGCCATCACATCTGGCTATTATTTTTTAATTTTGTAGAGGCAGGGTTTCACTCTAAGGCTGATTTTAAACCTCTGGCCTTGGCCTCCCAAGGTACTAGGATTACAGGTGTGAACCATCATACCCAGCTTGCTGCCCTGTCATGAGAAGATGAATTTCTTTTGATTTTATTCACTGATGGAGTTTAAGACAAATGCATTAACCAGAAAAATAGCCACCTACCAAGTGCTTAAGTTACATTTATCAGCTCCAATAAATATACTACATCTGGCATGGCAGTGCAATTGGAGCTACCATTTGGGTAAGTAAGTATATTTCAGTCCTTTGTCATCACTTTGACCCATCTAGTTTTTTTCAAGGGGTGAACAAGTGAATTAAATGGGGGGTACTATGGGAGCCTATCACTTTTTTTTTTTTTCAGTTTTTGGCCGGGGCTGGGTTTGAACCTGCAACCTCTGGCGCCCTACTCCTTTGAGCCACCGGCGCCGCCCGACTTCTGTACACTTTATGTTTCAGGAGGTCGCGCTGATCTCTAAAATCCCTCTTAGGATGCAGTATTACTTATGATTTACAGTCTTGGCTAGGGAGAGGGAAGAGGGTTGTCATTCTAATGTCTGTTACATTGCACATTAGGGAAAATAAAAAGGTGTGGCATCAGAGGTTCCCAAGACTCCCCTCACCCCCAGGTTTGGTGATTTTCTAGGACTTATAGGGCTCAGCATGTAGTCATACTCATGTCTACACTTTATGACACCGAAAAGATACAAAGCGAAGTCCACAAAGGGAAGATATGTATCATATAAAGTCTGAAGAAATCAAGTATAAACTTTCAAACTCCTCTCTCAATGGAGTCACATAGGATGTGCCTAATTCCTCCAGCATCAAAACGTTTGTAAACTGTTGTCTACCAGGGAAGCTTGCCTGAGCCTAGGAATATAAGATTTTTATTAGGGGATGATCACATGGGTATTCTCCGCCAAGAATGCAGCAAAATTTCAGACTCCCAGAAGGAAAGCTGATGTTTACCGTAAGCCATATTGTCTGTCCATACAGGTTAGGCACAGTAAACCATCATCACAGTTATGAAATGATGGGAACACTCTCATTATGTGGCTCCCACCTACTAATGCCAAACATGCAAGTAGACCTTTTTAAGGTGACAGTCTCGGGCACATTAATTTTAATTTTTTTCTACACAGTCCATCTACCAGGCCCTGGCCAAGGCATCTTTACAACAAGAGTATTATCAGTATGACCCCACATAGCAAGGTAAACCAAACCTGCACTGTTAGCCTCAGTTACACCCTCCATGTTCTTAGATTTGGCCAGTTAAAACAAATTTTATTATCCAAAGGTCTATATTAGAAAGAAAGTGTTTTCCTTTTTAAGTTGTTTGTATTAATTTTTTTTTTTAACCTATCCCGAGGCGTCAACTCAGGCACTGCACAACTCTGGCCAGTAAGTTGAAGCTGACCTGAACACCTTGCAGGGGTGAGACAGTGTCATGATGGTCTGAAGACCCATGTAAGAATTATAAGTTCACAAGATGTACATAGTACTCCTAGAAACAAAGAGTTTTCAGTTGTTAGAGCACCTCAAGCAGGACATTCATTCATCCAGCAGTAAGGTTAAGGAGGCGTCTAATGTGGCCTCTTACTTTGGGGCTTCCCATTCTGGAATTCTCAGTTCAGCCCAGATAACTCAGGTCAGTCCTTGGTTTCAGGAGGACTTCCTAAGACAGTCAGGTCCAAATTGTATCATGATATCTGTTTATTCATCTCATGAGTGTGGGCAACATTTGAGGGGATTCCCCTGTTGTTTCAGTCAACACTCAGAGTCATCAGTGAGCACAGACTCAGCGGTCCACATGACTTCAGAGTGAACACAGCAGCTTGGAAAGACAGCACAGGGAGTTTTCTTTCAAGTAGGGAAGAAAGCTTCCAGGAGCAGTTCTGAAAAACAAAGATCATTAATACCCTACTTTCTCTATGAGCCTCCCCGGATGTTGGGTGTGTTTTCTCCACTGTTACAAAATCATTGTGTCTCATTGAACAATCATACCTTTATATTTTTTTTCAATCATCCTCTACTCTCACCCAGGTCTTTCATCCAGAAGGATTGTAGACAAGAGGGGAAAAAAGCATTTTCACAGAAAAACAATTTTTTTTCAAACAGAGTCTCACTCTGTTGGTAGAGTGCCATGGTGTCACAGCTTGCACCAACCTTAAACTCTTAGGCTTAAGTGATCCTCTTGCCTCAGCTTCCCAAATAGCTGGGACTATAGGCACCCACCACAATGGGTCTAGTTTTTCTATTTTTTAAAAATAGATATGGGGTCTTGCTTTTGCTCAGACTGGTCTTAAACTACTGAGCTCAAGCAATCCACCCACCTCGGCCTCCCAGAGTGTTAGGATTACAGATGTGAGACACCATACCCAGCCCAGAAAAAACATTTTTATCCAATTTAAGCAAAAAGACATGTCATGTTAAGGGGTCATGACAACATCCTGAATTTTCAAAGATTTTTCAAAATGAGTTACATAGCCTCCTATCCCCTTTTTTATTAAGTTAAATACGTAAAGATCATGAATACATTTATGCAAATGTGGACTACAATGTGTTGATTTTTTTTATACAGTCTGACATGGTTACATCAAACCAATCAACATACCTTTCACCTCATTTACTTGATTATTGTGTTAAGACATTTATGTTCTACACTTGACAGATTTGACTTGTACTCTTGCAATATGCTCCATAGGTGAGGTTCTGCCTTTTACCCACCCTCTATCCAATCTCTCTCCTCCCCTCCTTTCCCAATCCATTTTTCTCCTTCATCCTGGACATAGTTGTGTTCTATCTTTTATAACAAAGTATGAGTAAATATAAGTAGGTTTCATAGAAGTACCGAATACATTGGATACTTTTTCCTCCATTCTTGAGATACTTTACTCAGGAGAGTATGTTCTAGGTCTCGTCATGTAAACACAAAAGAGATAAAGGCTCCATCTTTTTTGAGGCTGCATAGTATTCCTTGGTATACATATACCACCATTTATTAATCCATTCATGGATCGATGGGCACTTGGGCTTCTTCCAAGCCTTGGCTATTTTTTTTTGTTCTCAACTTGTTGACGAACATGACTTACCCTAACCAAACCCTCTCGGTGGCTCCTCCACCGAGAAGCACAGTATGTGGTGGGCTTGCTCTGTATCCCTTGTGCCACATCAGCAGTAATGGTAGCTAATCTGATGAACAAAACACATCTGGCTGTTGAAACAAACAAGTGGGGGACCCCTTCGTGTACAGATCAAATATCTTTTGCAAATGCTCAAAGGCAGAGTCACAGGTAAAGAATGTTGAAAGAGAAACATGTGGTGGTTCTCTCTCTCCTTTATGCCTAATTTTAAGGGCTCCTTTGAGAATCTAGTGCTATGGTTCCCCTCATCCCGATCATGGCACCCCAAACTTGGTGGGTATGAAAATGAGGCACACTGCCGGCCCAGTGCCAGGGAGACAGGGCAGATACCTGCTTCCTCTGAGTGGGGCGCGAACCTGGGCACAGGAAAACATCCCATCACTTTCTGAACCTTGAAGTTTGATTTGCTCCAGAATGTCTGGGATGCCTTTAGAGCTCTCCCCAGCGCAGCCCCTATAGAGGCTCTCGGCACTGAGGCTGACGAGGCCACACTGCACATGCTCATGGCGCTGCCTTGCCCCTTCCCCAGCCACCCAGAGAAAGGTTCAGGGACTCATTGACAAAGTTACCATGTAAATGTGATCTCATGCTGCTCACCACAACGAATGAATTCATTTAAAATGCGACTTGTGGTATTAGAAAAAGACTCCATTACAATTTTATTGTGCTGATTGGAAAATTTGCCCTGGGAATGCTCTCAATAAAAAGCAGAAAATTACATTTGAAAGTATGAGTTAAATAGGACTGAAAATACCGTTTCTGTTTGTTTTTGAAAATAATGTTGCAGCAGGTGACAGAATCAACGAAAAGGAGGACAAGATGTACTTTCCACAACACCAGATCAGAGGAGCTCTGAGCACACAGAGCTCCACAGAGAACAAAAACTCAGCGATTCCCTCCATGTCAAACAATCTTACTTTCCATTTTTTCCGGGCTGCGAACTTCTTGAATTTCTCCATGTTTACTGCCGATGCTTTTCTGCTAAGTGCTTGCTGCGTATCTTTAGGCTGAAACGAAAGTGCAAGAAAAAAATTGGGGCTCTCTTTTACAGAAATGTGTTATAAAACAACTTTTTTGAAAGCTCGTGTCACACAGGATGCTCACATAGTCACATAACCAGCTTAACAAGGTGGAACTAAACCAGACGTAACAAGTATGTCTCAGTGTGTGACATTATCCATAAATAATCTTGGATCTTGGGAGCGGCACCCATAGCTTAGTCAGCAGGGTTCCGGGTATATACACCTACTGTGGCGGGTTCAAATCCAGCCTGGGTCTGCTAAGCAACAATGACAACTGCAACTAAAAAAAAAAATAGCCAGGCATTGTGGTTGTTCAGGCGCCTGTAGTCCCTGCTACTTGGGAGGCTGCAGCAAGAGAATTGTTTAAGCCCAAAAGTTTGAGGTTGTTGTGAGCTGTGATGCCACAGCATTCTACCCAGGATGACAGATTGAGACTCTATCTCCAAAAAAAAAGACCGGATCTTGGGGAGAAGTTGAGCTTGGAGCCAAACTGAATTACAGTGTTTCACACTGATCATTTGGGAATGGCAACATTTATGGGCTATGAGGCATTTGAAGTGGAGTACCCTCCAGTAATTTAAAGCTCAGTGGGACCTAGAGGTTGGCAAATTCAGATAATCCCCTCTACTGTATTTTTCAAGTAGAGGCATTTAGCCAGGGCCATCTGGGGAAATTAGGCTACTGTTCAGAGCTTGCACAGGCAAAGCTACTTGCCCCCAAACCTGCTTCTTTATCCTCCTTATTCATTCCACGATTTTATTCTGCAACTGTCATATTTTCCCACCCTTCATCCTTTCTTCCCTGCAGTCAAGCAACTTTAACCCAAATACCAACAGGGCCAGGCAGGTAATGTAAAGGTGTGACATGCCAGGATGGATACGTGTCTTTGTGCAAAGGCACCTTGCTCAGTGTTGGCAGATCTTCAGATTTTTTAAGAGAAGCTAGAAATCCAGATTTCATATGATATTTATATATGGGAATTAATTTATAATTTTTTTTTTTTTTTTGAGACAGAGCCTCAAGATGTCACCCTGGATACAGTGCTGTGGTATCATAGCTCATAGTGACCTCCAACTCCTGGGCTCAAGCGATTCTCCTGCCTCTGCCTCCCAAGTAGCTGGGACTACAGGCGCCCGCCACAACGCCTGGCCATTTTTTGGTTGCAGCTGTCATTGTTGTTTGGCGGGCCCGGGCTGGGTTCGAACCCGCCAGCTCAGGTGTACGTGGCTGGCGCCTTAGCCCGTTGAGCCACAGGCGCCGAGCCTAATTGATGGTTTTTTAAAAATTCTGTTTGAAGGGCTGGGTGCAGTGCCTCATGCCTGTAATACCAGCCCTTGGGAGGTCGAGGCAGATGGAATGCCTCAGCTCACAAGTTTATGACCAGCCTGACCCAGAGCTAGACCCAGTCTCTAAAACACAGCCAGGAGTTGTGGCAGGTGCCTGTAGTACCAGCTACTTGGGAGGCTGAGGCAGGAGAAACCCAAGAGTTTGAGGTTGCTGTGAGCTAAGATGCCATGGCATTCTACCAAGGGTGACCAAGTAAGACTCTGTCTCAAAAAAAAAAAAACTCTGTTTGGGACAGCACCCCACAGGTCAAACTAAACATGACCGTTGCATGGACTTGACTTTATACAATCCTGCTCTGTGATGGCTTATTCCTCTCCCTGCACCATGGTGAAGCAACATAGGATTCAGTCTACTACATCAGTGTGCCTCTACATCTTAAAATACTGCATCTACAGAAAACACAATACTCAAGGGGTAAGCTGTGGTTAGTAGTAGTACTCTAGGACAAATGACTCCCGGGACACTCAAACCACTCACTTAGAAAATGAGTTAAAGAGTGATACAACATGCAACTTACCTTGATCCAGGGATGCTGCAAACTATCTTGAATTGTCATTCTCTTCCTTTGGAGGGGGGTGGGGGGAGAGAAAAAAAAAATGCTGTGACCTTCGCAGCAAATACTACAGTTTCTGTGTTGGCTGGGCCTACCATTCAGACACTCTGGAAAAAGCAGTTGAGGGAAGAAAGCTGAAAATGACATTGGTCTTTTTATGATTATTTCACCATCTCCACAGGGACCGCCTGAGCGCATGCAAAGGGCCCTTCGTCCATTTTCTGAAGTGTTTTACATGGCACTGGCCTGTGACAGACGCAACAAACAGTCTGCAAAACATGGCCGCACACACAGAGCAGGTGCTGGCCTTTGGCCAGTTGAGGCCATGGCTACACGCCTTTGAGGGACAGGGGACACTCACTTTGGATCCTTGACCAGAAGTCTTCTTATGAAATCTTTGGCTAGGGCACTGGTATTACTGAAGTATTCTTCCTCAAATTCATAGTTGACAGCCGACACATTTGCTAATGTTTCTTGCTTAGTGTCTCCAAGAAATGGGGAAGCCCCACTCAGGCTGTTGGAAATAAAGTTGGGCACAGAAGATCAATGGCAACCTCATTGTGCTGTGATTTTGCTTCTTTAATCTGCTAACAGGAGTGTGGAATAAGATTATATTCTGGTGCCTGCGCAGTCACACGAGAGTTCAACCACATTTTGTAAAGCATTTAATTACTGCAAACAAAAGCTTCAGCTGGATGCAAAGGACTCGCTTAACAAGTAATTTAGAACAGTGTCTAGCAGTTTAAAAGAAACCTGTTTTCTCAGCAGTGACGGACAGCCCTGCTTTCTGTCAGTGACTATGCAACAGTTTCTGATGACTCATTTCAAATTAGGAGAAAATGTTTAATTAGTATAAACTAAACATGTTTTGGGGGTGTAAAATGAAGATGTTTACATAAAAGGGTGCATAAGCTGAAGAGATCCACACAGCACATTTAATGGTTAATTAAACATATGGTCTCATAGGAAAGGAAAAATATGAAATGTGGATTTTGGTACTTACAGGATGTAAGTTATTACTCCGATACTCCTAAACACAAAAGAAACCAAAACAAGAATGTCAGAAGGCTAACAGAATAAATCAGAAAGACAACACCACCAAGGACATGCTCCTTACCACATATCCGCCTCAAGACCAAGAGGTTCATAGTTGACTATCTCAGGAGCTACAAGGAAATAAACATTCATTTAGATTGGGAAGGAAGTGAACCGCCGGAGTCTCTATCTTCATGTAACAACCACAAACATATACCAAGGAAATGAGCTTAGAGCAGGGCAAATTCCGCTAGCATAATGTTTATGAGTTGTAAATGGCCACAGGAGTAAAGAAACTTACCGACAAACTCTGGCGTCCCAAATATGTTCTTAAATTCATTTCCAAAGTCAATTTTATGGGCCAAGCCAAAGTCGATGATCTTGATCCGAGGTTTGGGGACATTTCTATCCAAAAGCATTATGTTCTCAGGCTTTAAAGAGAGAAAGAGAGGAAAAGCTATGATATATTAAGCTGAACAAAATGCTCTTCCATTCTCCAAAGAAATGACCAAAAATTAGAGAGAAAATGGTAGTTGAAAAAGAACACCAGGGAAAAATAGATGCCTTGGTTAAGCGCTCCCTGAAGTGGGCACGAGGCAATGATCTGGGTGCAAGGGGTCCCTGTGGGAAGGGATGCTAGGAAACCCTTGGTGTGTGTGTGTTTGGGGTGGGGGAGTAGATACTAGAAACTGGAGGAAACCAGTGCAAGGTACCTTACCAAGATGGGCGTGACTGCAACACAGTCTGTCTAAAGAATTAGGGCAAAAAGAGGAGAACTCAGGCTTATTCCAAAAAAAGTGATGAGAACTGGGGGTCTTTATTCACCACTTCCCCATCCTCCATTGTCAAGAGCTGCTTCTGTGGGCATTATTCTTTGGCATTTCCAGCTCCCAAGGCCAGAAACTATACACCAGATAGAATCACAGGTGTCTACAGCAAGCCACTTTTGGGGTATGAATTAGTGAGGGTATATGTGGGGTGGAGGTATGGATGGGGTCCTGATAGCTTCCTTTTTATAAACATGGAGAAAATTCTCCCTTCTCTCAAGTCCTGTCCTAGTTCCAAGGATGGGAATCATTCCACATCTCTCCACTTCATAAAACATTGCCACTTCCTGTTGCTTCCTTTCCAAAGAGACCACGTCTCTGTCATGGGGCTAGGAATATGACTTACACGGCTTGTCATCTCCCACAGCGCCTCGCCTTCAGAATTTGGTTTGTTTGATTATTGGTGACAGAGTCATTGCACAAGCTTTTGCATCAACAGCAGAGCAGAGTTCAAGACATCTTCTGTCTTAACTGGCCGGGAGCCACAGGAAGAACCTGTGCCAGCCACTGGCCAGTCCAGGCTCGTGATGTCCAAGTAACCAGGAGCAGCCCCCTACTTAAAGACCCTTTGATTCTTTCTCAAGGAATCCAGAAAGTAGTCATTAACCTTAAGCATCTACTCATCACAAAAGTGAGCATCCCAGGGGTAAAAAGCATAACATGCTTTCTGATTTACATAGTATATTGATAATTCTATTTGTTATACCTGTACAGAAGCAAAAATGAAACTCTTCAGATGCCTCAGTTTTTCTAAGCAAACAGCCAACCAAGGCTATGTCTGTACAAACTTCTATCTGGCCTACTCTCCACAACGTACCTTAAGATCGAAGTGGGCAATCTGAAGGGAGTGTAGGTAGTAAACACCATTAAGAATTTGCTTGAGAAATTCAGTTGCTTCCTCTTCAGTCAAAGATTCCTTTTCAGCTAAGAAGTCAAACAGCTCTCCACCTGCAACACTGAGACCCCAGGAGCAGAGGTTATCATATAATTCTGTTTCATATCAATTCGTCCTCTCACGAGACATGCTCAAATTTCAGACAAGAAAACAGCGGAAAGAGGTAACAAAACTGCTAAGTTTGGAGTCATAATTTTCTGTGCATCTTGTAAGAATTCTGCATTCAGGCATATTTGTGATTCAACGCATTTGGGTACCATTTTCCTAAGATGCCATGTTCACAAATGAGGGCAGGGGCAGAGACAAAATATTTTGAGGAAAAAAATTCCAATGTATTTAAAATATTTTAATTAAACCTATTTAAAAGGGAAGTCTTCATTCTACTGATGGGAAAAAGAAATGCAAACCAACCTTGTACAGGATTTATAGAATCTCTCTTCCTATGTCAATTAAAGAATACCTGAAAAGATTATAATCTGTATGTTAATCAACTTTTTATAACTTATTTGCCTTCTTGAATGGGGCCCAGCCAACACAAAACAGGTTTGCCCTGCTCTGGCCTGGTCACCTCATGCCTTCCTTAGTCTTTGAGTGCTGAGCAAACTCAGCACCACAGCTTCCTGACCACAGGAGTGAGGACAAAGAACAACCTTGGAACTTCCAGAGTCAGGGACCAAGACTGCAACGTTACAGTGCCTGATCAAGACTGAGAGCAAGGAGACACAAATTGGTCCTCTAAATTTCTTCATCTATTCCTCTCACAAGGCCCTATTCAAATCCTATGTTGTTATGATGAGGTCCACGTTGTAGCTTGTCCAGGAAGTCAATCTTACAGTTAGACATTGGGAGGGTTTGGAGAACCCCTTCCCCACTGAGTCAGGACCCATCAACTGAAGCTTTATGTGTATACTTATCCTCCATCATCCCTATGTATATACTCATCCTCCTTCATGTCATGCAAATCTTTAGTCATTAATCAAAATAACCAAAACCAAATGATTCAGTGAAGATTTAGGAGCATGATAAGCACTGATTAAGAATTTACTCCTGTTCATTCCCCCAAATCTCAGAAGGTAGAAAATGCCTTGAGGATTTTATTTTTCCACACTGACATTTTTACATCCATGATTAGAACCAAAACTCAAATGCAAACAATATTGTTGCTGAACTATAGAATAATGTTAAGGAAATCAGTCAAAACCCTGGTACTTTTCCTTTTTGTTCCAAATTCTACATTTTGCCTCAGAGAAAGAAGATTGATGGAGAGAAAGATGAGCAATCTGTGCAGCAGATTTAGAAAGCAAGTTTAACCTCCTTTATTAGGTATTCGAGTCAGTGTTTTAAATCACAGTTATCAAGGAAATGGTGTGAAATGCATGCTAATCAGCACTCCTTGTTTTCACCAAAAGAGCTGAAAAATATGAAGGTTCCTTCTCCTTCCCAAGCCACTGACGCCACCAAAGCATCTCAAAAGTCAGATGTAACATTATGTAACAAGGACACATTACCACTTTAAAAACCAAGTGGGCCTTCTGAGTAGCATACCTGTATGCAAAGGTATTACCGTATTCCAATTCCTAAATTAAAGCACAACGGAGGGTCTTTGACTCTTGTTAGGAATTGCCCAAGCTATAATAAGGACTTGATTTGGGATAGCTTTGGCTGGTCATCTAAACCACAGGGGACTCTTGGCTACATGCCTGATGAATCCCCTTTCCCGACAAGGGTAGGACTCTTCAGTGCTGCCTTTTCCCACATGGAGTTGTCACAGATCAAGTACATGTGCTCGGCGAACTGGGGGCCGGTGGAGCAAACCAAGAACCAAGTATGTTCTTCTGGGACATACTCTTAGGGACCCGGCCTGCTAGGACACAAAGTCCTAGGAAGCATGGCCAGAGGGCTGACTAGGCCTCCACTCAAGGGCCCATAGTTCCAACTCTGGCCTCACGGTACAGGTGATTAGAAGGCCTATAGGGAGGTCACATTGCCTTTCTGGACCCCAACATCACTCTGTCAAATGAGAAGGTTGAACAAGTGAGTCAAGTGGTTCTCAAACTTAAGTGCATGTACAAATAATTGGGAAGAAATTTGAATGCAATTGTCTGAGACTGGCTTCCTGAGTGGGGCCTATCATATCCACATGGGATGCTGCAGGATTGAGAAATAAATCCTATTATGTCAAGCCACTGAGATTTTGTGTTTGTGTTCTGTCTGTGCTAAATATAAATCTATTTAATTGGGAATAATAATGTAATCCACTTTAACAATTAAAATTAAAAGTAACCAATGCATGGCACAAGACACACCAACTGTTGCAGTTACCTACTGCTGTGTAACAAATCCCCCCCTCCTCAGAACATTAGTGGCTTTAAACATGACAATCACTTTATGGATCAGGAATTCAGGAAGGATTGGCCAGGCAGTTCTGGCTTAGGGTCTGCCATGGGGTTGTAATCAGACAGTAACTCAAGCGGAAACTGCAGGGTCACTGGAGCTGCTAGGGGCTGTCTGGTCACCATCTGGTCACCTCTCTTCGTGTAGTCTCAGGTCTCCACCTGGTCTCTCCATTCAGGCTAGTTTGGGCTCCTTCATAGCACAGTGACCTCAAGACAAGTGGGCTGCTCAAGGGTAGGTCAGGGCTCCAGGACAAGTGCTCTAGCTAGCAGGGTGGAAGGTGTCTTAGAAGTGCTCACTGTGAACTAAAATAAAATCTTAAGCTCCCCCTTCCCAGCAACTGACTAGACCCCCCCTCTTGGCCAAGGGGATCACTAAAACTGAGTTGCTAGCCCTGAGAAAGGGGATCAGACATGCCTCATGTCTCCTCCACTTTTTAGAGATGTCTTCTGATTCACTAACAGGCCTAAGGCTATGCAAGACCTATCTGCAGGTCATCAACATACAAAACAAATTACTTGAGTCCATCCCCTACTTTATCTCTACTTAAGAGCCTTTATCTTGACCATTGCTCTTCGCTGACTCCTGGTCTTTTCCACAAAGCCTCTCTCTTTCAGCCAATTGTCAGTTAAAGAATCTTAAAATCCATTTATAATCTGTAAGTTCCCACTTCCAGATGTCCTAACTTTTTGGGCAAAACCAATGTATGTTTTCTACATATTGATTTATGACCTCACCAGTCTCACTAAAATGTATAAACCAAACTATAACCCTACCACCTCAAGTCCCTGTGCTCAAGGCTTCTTGGGTGTGGCTCCTCAACTCTGGCTCAGAATAAACTTTAAATTATTTTACAGAGTATGGCTTCTTTTCTGTCGACAGCAAGGAGCTTCAGAGCCTACCTCTTGATGGAGGAATTTCAAGGAAGAAACATGTAGGACAGGAGATAACATTGAAGCCATCTTTGGGGAATATGTCACTCCCAGCTGTGACAGAGGAACTGAAATTTTCAATCTTATTTCATCCTAAATGTATAATTTAGAAGGATTAGGTAAAGGTAGTACAACAGTTACTACCTTAGCAAAATACCACAAATTAGGTGGCTTAAAATGACAGAGATTTGTTGTCTCCTAGTTCTGAAAGATACAAGTCTAAAATCAAGTTGTTGGCAGAGCTGCACTGCCTCTGAAGCCTGTAGGGGGAGCCTCTGTGCACTCTTCCTGCCTTCCTCTGGCGGCACTTTGTTAGATAATCACCCCAGGCTCTGTCTTCACCAGCGTCCTCCCTGTTTCTCTCCCAGTAGGCTGCCTTGCCCTATCTGTGCCCAGATTCCCCCTGTTTATAAGGACACCCACGTTGGTCGATTAGAGCTCACTCTAGTGATTTCACTGTAACTTAATTATACCTGCAAAGATCCTATTTCCAAATAAGGTCACATTTTTGAGGTCCTAGGGGCTAAGACCTTAACATGGGGGTGGGGGATGTATCCATCACAATCCATTATAGTTAGCCACTGTTTACCAGTTGCAAGCAAAACATCACTCATTGGCTAAAACAACTCAGAAAAAAAGAGAGGGAGCAGCAAAGGAAGAGAATAATTAGAATTCACTGAAGTTTTTTCTTAGTCTACTACAGAGGAAATGGCCTGAGGACAGAAATGGCAAAAATGTTTTCTGTCTCTTTAAAACTCTTTTCCAAGGGAAAGGTCTTTCTTTCTTTGCCCTATAGAAGAAGATGGGCCTGGAGGCAAGTGTCAGCCAGGCAAAAGTGTGGAAGCCTCCCAGCTGGGCGGAGGTCACCAAGGTTTGGTTTCAACAGAGATGGGAAGATGACAGTCATCACCTGTAGTTGAATGACAGTAGGCCCTCCCCTTAAATCTCTCCATTCTGCTTATATTCAGGACAAATCAGCATTTTGAGATGTACAGTCCGTGGTTTCCTCTCCTTTGATAGCAAAGTAATACATTTCCTTTTCCTTTTCAAAAACCACTCATTCTTGTTTTTTTATGACATGGCCTCAAAAACAAGCATCCAACTTTTGGTA
The DNA here is from genome assembly GCA_963573935.1 of Arctocebus calabarensis. Taxonomy (NCBI): domain Eukaryota; kingdom Metazoa; phylum Chordata; class Mammalia; order Primates; family Lorisidae; genus Arctocebus; species Arctocebus calabarensis. The sequence continues at coordinate 1,180 of CAUYON010077439.1, read as the reverse complement.
ACTAGATCTTATATTTGGATTCTCCTATGAATCCATGAACACAGGTTTCATGTATGCACTACTGTAAAATTTTTAAAGTTAATGTCAAAAAAGTGGGTGAGAGTAGGTGAGAAATATATACATGTATATATCTGGTCCTGTCCTTGGGGTTTAAGTGATTTCCCCAAACATTTTGAGATGATTCTTTCTTTAAATGTAACTGTCATGGAACACACAGTTCAACAGAGCAAGGTGGTACCCAATGACCTCTTGGTTATCCCTCTAAATAAACTGAAAAATTGAAACTCAATGCTCCATTTGCCACTGACTGCCTTGCCTTGAATGTTCTTTCTTATTAATTTGAGGCCGTCAGGGTTTTCACAGTGTCTCTTAAATTCTCATTTCAATTCCTTGGGTCCATGAGGGCTTTACTGAATGCAAAATTGAAGCTGGGACACTTGTAGAGAAAGATGAAACACCACAGATGCCCTTTTGCATTTGTAAAACAGGTGCGATTTTAGGGTCTAGGTGACCACATTCAGAGAGATTTAGTAGGTCTGAGCCATTGTTTTGCTTATATACTGTGTTGCTCCCAATTCAAAAGAATAGTTTCTAAGATGTTCTTAACCTTTAAGACTGTCTCTGAATTAGCCCTACCTTCTTTGAATCCAAAATGACAACTATATCTGAAAAAACATTTTAGTCTGTTGTTACCTCTAATTCAAGTACCAACTTAAAAGGAATTCGGGGAGAGGGAGGGAGCTGGACACAGTGGCTCACATGTGTAATCCTAGCACTATGAGAGGTGGGTGGATTGCTAGAGCTCAAGAGTTCTAGGCAAACCTGAACAAGAGGGAGACTCGTCTCTAAAAAAAGAGAGAGGTGGAAGGCGGAGCAAGATGGCGGACGAGTAACAGCTTCCTTGCGGCTGGGCACAGTGAGACTGGGGAGAGAGGACTTCAGGCATCTCTGCCAGGCGGGATCTGCCCAGAAACTTCCCTTTGGGGACATAGGGAGACAGCGTGAGGCTTCTGGACACCCTGAGGAAGGCTAAAGCAGCGGAGACTGGGCAAGTGGTTGCGTCTGTTCATTCGGTCTGATCCTGTCGGCGGCTGTGGGTGGGGCAGCAGTGGGACTGCAGGCTGGAAGGGCCTTGCCTGTAAGCCATTTGGGTTTCTTTTGGACTTGGCACTTGGTTGAA
>CAUYON010077437.1:0-17330 GCA_963573935.1 Arctocebus calabarensis | reverse complement strand
GATGTGCGTTCCTCGACCTTGTCTCTTGACTCAGCTCCAAACCGTTGGCTTTCTTGCTAAATTTCTGTCCTTTAACTCTCCTTCTGGACAGGAGCGTCTGCAGAAAGCTGGCTACAGACCGCCATCTTGGCTCCTCCCTCAGGAAGATGTTTTTGAATTATGTTGTATATTTCATACTGAATAATGCTAATCTTATATTATTAAAAAATAAAAAATGTAACAATCCATTGCAAACAAATTCCATACTTACTTATTTATGACAAATCACTTTAGCTCACTCAAGTTTACAACACAACCAGAACTGGATGGAATTAAGTTTGTTATACAGACAACCCTACATAATAGATGAAAATCACATTTAATATAAATGTCAAATCAGATACTTATATTGCTCTTGATCTAACAGTTTATTGGAATAGTTTGAGTTTTCAGAATATGCAATGTAATCAAGACATTTCACATAAAATATGTTCAAAATGTAACAAGTATTCAACAGTGTGATCAGGGGAAATAGACTATATTCATCCAATCCCGGAGATACCTATCTTAGAGATTTGATGAAAAAAAACATGAGCTTCTGTGGCTTATTACATCAACTATTATACATGCAACTAATGATATTTTATCTACATTTAAGAACTGTTAAAAAGGAAATCATACTAATGGTAAATAGAAATTGTTGAGCATAGTACAGTCAAGAGTTGGTGGCTATTTCAAAGATTATTATGAATTTATAATTTCCTAATATCAAATAAATAAAAATCCCCATTTATTATTTTTCAGATATCTTTGAATTGAGATAGGATTCCTCTATTATGCTTCAAAATAGCTCTAAAACTGGTACTCATTTACTGCTCAGTTTCAGTTTAATAAACTAAAGACAATGATGACTGAATTAAAGCTACATAGCAAACTTCAGGTAATAGCTTGGCTAACTGTGGCAAAATGGAGGAAAGACCACATATAGTGTTCATAAAACACAAGGTTTATGGATGCCTTCTAAATACTATCACTAGCTACATTTATAGTAGTGTTGTTGAATTTACATGTGGTTGCTTACACTATCTCCAGTTCTTCAGAATATGGCACACATTTTAAGAAAGCTGGGCCAACATTACAGCTAATGGCCTTGAAATCAGACTAATAGAGGCAGCATAGAGCTGTGGAAATAAATGAAATTTAGTGCTTGTGAACTGGGTTTCTCACATTCTACCAATCACTGATGTGAAAGTCTCAGTTTCTATAAAATGAAAACAAAACATATCTTACTAGTTTTCTAGGGAAATTAAAAGTATTTTTCTTTTAAAAAAAATATTGTAAGAATTACCAGTAACTAAAATAGTAGACTATGCTTATACAGGCATAGATACATAAAGCCGAAGATGATTGAAAGGTAATACTTTTTTAAAATCAATATTACCACAATGGCAAGACGCTTAATTCTATTCATGCTCTTGCTTCTTCTTGGAATGTCCTTTACCACTTTTAATTCCTCCAGCCTTAATATGTCTAAATCTTTACTATCCTTTAAGATAAAGCTCAAAAAGTACCTCTTCCAATAAGGCTCTCATGACAAATCAGGGGGAAATAATCTTTTCTTCATGTTATTACCAAAGAAGTTTACTTTATCCTTATTGTATCTATAACCTTTTACCTTATATAACAGGTATTTATACAGAGGATGTCAAAAACATTTATATACATTTTTAAAAAGGAAAAAACTGTCTTAAAAATTTAATACTCCATATGTACCAATAATGTTTGTATCTCTTGTAAGTACAGAAGTTGAATGTGACTTGAGTATTACATTATTAATATAGTTTCCTCCTTTCTTAAAATGTGTATTCATTTTTTGGCACCCTTTGTATATGTTTTTTATCTCTTCTGATTACATATCAATATACAGTATACCTGCTAGTGCAGTTCTTACGTATAGACATATTATTGCACACCAAAAATCATGCTAAGAGCCTTACAAATAACCCATAAGGTAGGTGTCCTTTCTACTTCACACATGAAGAAACTAAGAACAGAGGTGGTAGAGGCAGAATTTGAGCCTGAGTACAAGCTATACCACCTCTGTCATAAACATTTTGTATGGTAGGCAAAAAGGCATGATTTTCACAAGGTCACTATAGTAGTTACATAGCAGAAGCTTGAACCAAGGCTTCTGAATCCAAATTCAATGTTGTCTGAAATGCTTTCTTTATCTTGTATTTCTGGCTAACTCTAACTGTGTGCCAAAGGACCTCTGAGAGGCAGCTCAATGGCCCAAAGTGCCAATAAGACACCTCTTGTCCAAGTAATAAAATAACTGTGTCATCTTCTGTGCTGCTGCTGCTGCCGCTGTTCGGCACGGCCACGTACTGAGGCAGCCAGCTCAGACATTTAACCTCCCTGCCAGAGCTTCCTTCATCTGGAAAATGAAGACAAAGCACTTGATCCCTACCCAAATTCAGAGGATTTGAAACTGAAGTAGAAAAAAACCCAAAAACCCTTTTAGTTACTCAGAAGAAAAATGGCATAAATTGTTTTTTTCCCTCCTTTTTTAAACATTTAAAACTGAAATGTTAATTCACAAATATTTGAATTCCTTATATAGAAAGTAAGCCAAGAAAAGTGGACTTCATTGTGGCCTGCGGTTTTATAGATTATGAAAATTCTAAGGAATATGCAATTAAGACAGCAAAATAGTTCTCTACACCAGCTGGTGGACCTTCCCCAGAAACTCCTTAACAACTTTGTATGGCCCCAGTCATGAATAATTTGCTCACGTGCTAAATTTGTAGGGTAGTCCTCCGAGCAATAGATGGTTTATTACAGATATCCTGGAGTCTGTTTATATATACCTCCTCTACTATACACCAGCATTAATTTCTCTTCCTTTTCATATTCTGGAGTTTAAATGTTTTATGAAGGTGCCCCACCTTTGTAAAAATGTTGCGGTTCTGTTACCACTCACTCATTTTCCCATGATTAGAAACTAGAAAAGAGCTAGAAGTTATTAAGCGACTTTTAATGACTACTTAACTATTTGGGGGTATACTTCAACTATATGTATCAGTTACAAGTTTTTTTATTAGTATTTCTCATCCTCTTAGCCACATCTGCTTTGTCAATGAAAAGGATGCTTACAAAAGAAAAAATTCATTTTGTTCAATTAGTTACAAAATAACTATGAAAATCAAATCTTAAGAACAAATCTTAAGCCAAAGGGTGGCCCTTACAGGATTTTCCAAGGGTAGATTTGCTTATTAAAAAAAAAAAAAAATTGGCTCCGCACCTGTAGCTCAGCAGCTAGGGCACCGGCCACATACACTGGAGGCGGGGGGTTTGAACCCAGCCTGGGCCTGACAAACAACAATGACAACTACAACCAAAAAAAAAAAAAAAAAAATAGCTGGGTGTTGTGGCGGGCATCTGTAGTCCCAGCTACTTGGGAGGTTGAGGCAAGAGAATCACTTGAGCCCAGGAGTTGGAGGTTGCTGCGAGGGCGACAAAGTGAGACTCTGTTTCAAAAATAAATAAATAAATAAATAAATAATTAAAAAAGGGGGGGCCAGGTTTTGAAAATAACAAAGGTCAATCATTTCTGATCAGACGATCTGTGTATAAAAGTGTGTGGCCACATAATTAAGGCTGAGAATTGAATCCAAATGGAGATATAGTTTGAACCACTGCTGGCAAAAAAATGAGATGAAATCTGAATTGTCAAACCAGAATATATGTAAAATGCAGCCAAATTCATAATTACCTCACCTCTGATCTCCTAACATCTACAGGCATTCCTTGTTTTATTGTGCTTTGCTCTACTGCACTTCCTAGACGCTGCACTGTTTCTACAAACTGACATAATTACCTCACCTCTGATCTCCTAACATCTACAGGCATTCCTTGTTTTCTTGTGCTCTGCTCTACTGCATTTCCTAGACGCTGCACTGTTTCCACAAACTGATAATCCGTGGCAACCCTGCAGCATCAGGTAAGTCTATCAGTGCTGTTTTTCCAACAGCATGTTCATTTCCTGTTGTCACATTTTGGCAACTCCTATAATATTTCAAACATTTTCATTATTATATTTTTCATAGTGATGTATGATCTTTGATGTTAACTATTGTAATTGTCTGGGGTACCACAAACTACACTCACACGAAACTACAAATGTAATGAAACTCTGTATTCTGAATGCTGGAAGCATCTTGGTCCTTCATCATTCTCTTATTCCTTGGGCTTCTTTATTCCCTGAGAAAATACTGAAATTAGGCCAATTAATAACCCATTGATGGCCTCTAGGTGTTCAAGTGAAAAGAAAAGTCACACATCTCTCAAATTTTATCAAATGTTAAGAAACGATGAAGCTTAGTGAGAAAACAATGTTGAAAGCTTTGACAGGCTGACAGCTAGGCCTCTCGTGTCAGTTACAAAATTGTAAATGCAAAGGGAAAGTTCTTAAAGGAAATTAAAAGTGTTAGTCCAGTGAACACACAAATCAAAGCAAAACAGCCTTATCGCTGATACAGAGAAAATTTCAGGAGTCTGAAAATAGGATCAAACCTACCACAACATTCGCTTAAGCCGAGCCTAACCCAGACAAGACCCTAACTCTCCTCAATTCTATGAAGGCTGAGAGAGATAAAGAAGCTGAAGAAGAAAAGTTACAAGCTAACAGAGGTTAGTTGGTGAGGTTTTTTTTTTTTTTTTTTTTTTTGATACAGAGCCTCAAGCTGTCACCCTGGATAGAGTGCTGTGGCATCACAGCTCACAGCAACTTCCAATTCCTGGGCTCAAGCGAGTCTCCTGCCTCCGCCTCCCAAGTAGCTAGGACTACAGGCGCCCGCCACAACGCCTGGCCATTTTTTGGTTGCAGCCGTCATTGTTGTTCGGCGGGCCCCGGCTGGATTCGAACCCGCCAGCTCAGGTGTACGTGGCTGGTGCCTTGGCCCGTTAAGCCACAGGCGCTGAGCCAGTTGGTGAGGTTTAAGGAAAGTAGCCACCTCCATAACAAAAATGTATGGGTGAAACAGCAAATGCTGATAAAGAAACTGCAGCAAGTTACCCACATCTGACTAAAATCACTGATAAAGGTGGCTACACTAAACAACAGATTTTCCATATAGATGAAATAGGCTTCTGTTGGAAGAAGATGTCATTTAGGCCTTTTTTAGCTACCAAGAGAAGTCAATTCCTGGCTTTAAAGCTTCAAAGAGTGGGTGGACTCTTCTGTTAGAGGCCAATGCAGCTAGTGACTTCAAGTTGAAGTCAATGCTCATTTGCCATTCCAAATAGTCCAGGGCCCTTAAGAAGTTTGCTAAGTCTACTCTGCCACTCTGCCTGTGCTCTATGAATGGAACAGCAAAGACCTGATGACGGCACATCATGTTTTGCTGAGTATTTTAAGCCTGCTGCTGAGATCTGCTGCTCAGACAAAAAGATTCCTTTCAAAATAGTACTGTTCGTTGACAAGTCATCCAAGATGTACAAGTAGATGAATGGTGTTTATATGCCCACTAATATAACATCCATCTTGCAGCCCATGGATCAAGGAGTAATTCTGACTTTCAGGTGTTGTAATTTATGAAATACACATTGTTAAGGTTATAGTACCCTATACATTGATTCCTATGATGGATCTAGGGAACATAAATTGAAAAGCTTTTGAGAAGGACTCACCATTCTAGATGCTAGTAAGAACATTTGTGATTCATAAGAGGAGGTCAAAATATCCATGTTACCAGGAGTTTGGAAGAAGTTGATTCCAACCCTTATGGGCAACTTTGGGGGTGGGGGTGGGTAAGACTTCAGTGTGGGAAATAACTATAGACATGATGGAAATAAGAAAAGAACTAGAATTAGAACCAAAGTCTGAACATGTGACTGAGTTGTTGCAATCTCATGATAAAAGAATGGATGATGAGTCTCTTCTTTTGGGTAAGTAAAGAAAGTGGTTTCTAAGGATGGAGTCTACTGGTGAAGAGGTATACAAGGTATGTTCTGAATATTGCCGAAACAACAGCAAAGAATTTAGATTAAATAAAGTTAGTTGATAACGCAGTGGCAGGGTTAGAGAAGATTAACTTTAATTTTGAAAGAAGTTCCACTGTAGGCAAAAAGCTATCAAGCAGCATTACATACTTCAGAGAAATCTTGCTGGAAAGAGGAGTTAATTTTTCTTTCTCTTCAAATAGATGGGGTCTTGTTCTTTTGCTCTGGTTGGTCTCAAACTCCTTGCTTCCTCCTGCTTTAGCCTTTCAAAGCGCTAAAGACTATAGCCATGAACCACCATGCCTGGCCAGGAAGAGTCAATGATGCAGCAAACTTCATTGTCATCTTATTGTTAGAAATTGTCACAACCTTCCCACCGTTCAGCAACTATCAACCTGATGAGTCAGCAGCCATCCACAGTCAGCTAAGATATTCCATTAGCAAAAAGATTACAAACTGCTGAAGGCTGACAGGATCATTAGCCATTTTTAAGCAATAAGATATTTTTAAATTAAGATATGTACATTTTTAAAACATACAATGTTACTGCAGACTCTTAATAGACTAAGTAGGGGTGTATAACCATTTTTTTTTCTCTGCTGCGCATTGAAAGAGTAAGAGTTGTCTTGGGCCATACATTAAACACACAAACACTAGAAAAGCTGAATCCATGCATACTTTTCTTGATATCCAACACCACAGATAACCCAAAAAAGTCCTCACAAAATCAGCATGTGTGCTGTAGACAGTAGGTTTGGACCTGAACTGGAATGTAAGGTAAACATAACTTTCCTATATCCTTGGAAACCAAAAAGTTTGTGGGAGTTGCTTTATTGCTGTGTTTGGAACCAGACCAGCAATATCTCCAAGATATGCCTGTACTTTACTTGTTTGGTAGAAAGGACATTTTCTATTATCAGTAAGTCAGGAAACGGAATTGCTTAATTATAGTCTATTGACAGATTTGCTTGGTCTACTCTGCATGCTGGGAAGTCTCTGGATACCTAAACTTTTCAGATCTCTCAGAAAGAGGAGAGAGCAGGACCTGTCTATAGTAAGCCCCCTCTCTTCATCATTGTGTTCCTAACACTTCTAAAATTTGCAGTCAGCTTCAGCTAAATTAGTAAGTACACTGTAGCACCACTTATAAGGAGGTAGTGTTTTAGTGGTTGAATCTGTATGCTATAAAAAAGTAGTTTGATATCTGAAGACTTTTCTCTTTTTCTGCAGTCTTCCTCAGAACATAATTCAAAAACAACTTTAAAAGAGTTGTTAGATTAGGTACATTTGTATTGTATTATTTCTTATGTAGGCATATCTAGACATCACCCATTGATGGAATAATGCTGTTGGACTAACCCATTAGCAGGACGAAGCACAGTCTGTATGATCTGGTTTATGAGGTGGACATTTCTTGTTGTACTTACTATAAGTGAAGGTACTGCGAAGAACGTTCGTCCCCATTACATCTGACTGCTAACTTCCTCTAGCCTACAAGTGTGCTGTTGCAGGCTTTCTGGCAATTTATGAGAGTGTAAAGTAGAATGAGACTAGATGGAAAGCACTCACAGAAGAGAACACCTCAAAGGTTTGATTCTGCTCACAGCTTTTAAAATATGATGAATAGCACCTTCTAAAACCAACTAATCCTTTTGGTTTTTTGGGGTTTTTATTTTTGAGACAAAGTCTCCCTTGCCACCCTTGGGGTAGAGTGCCATGGCTTCATTGCTTACAGTAACCTCAAACTCTTGGGCTCAAGCAATTCTCTTGCCTTAGCCTCCCGATTAGCTGGGATTGTAGGTGCCTGCCACAATGTCCAGCTATTTTTACGGACAAGGTCTTGCTCTTGCTCAGGCTGGGTCTCCAACTCCTAAGCTAAGGCAATCACCTGCCCCGGCCTCCCAGAGAGCTAGGATTATAGGCGTGAGCAAAACAAATCACTCTTTTTCAAAGCTGTTTATTCCTTTAAATAATAAGTTCTTTCTAATAAAGTTATTGCTACAAATTAATAACATAAACATGGTATAAGATACTAAATTTATGTATTAATCAGTTTATGAAGTATTAAAATCAAATTTAAGAGTATCTAATGGGCATCTAAAAAAAATCAATTAACTTATTTAAAACCCATACAGAACAAAACTGAAGAAAATAAAACATGTGTCTAATTCCTTCTTTTAAGTTCTTTATACCCTATGATTCTGAAAAGTTAGATATCTAATCTTTTTTTTTGAGACAGAGTCTCATTTTGTCACCCTTAATATACAGTGATGTGGTGTCATAGCTGAAGCACCCTTAGACTCTTAGGCTCAAATGATCCTCTTGCCTCAGCCTCCCAAGTAGCTGGGACTATAGAAGCCTGCTACAACGCCCAGCTATTTTTTAGGGACAGGATCTTGCTCTTGCTCAGGCTGCTCTCGAATTCATGAGCTCAAACAATACACCTGCCTTGGCTTCCCACAGTGCTAGCATTACAGGCATAAGCCATTGCGCCTAGCCTTAAATACCCAATCTCAACATTATTATTTTACACAATTTGCAAATATCTCAGAATGTACTTCCTCTCTTCTGTGAAACTTAAGAACACAGAAAAATTGTACTTTTAGGTTATTTTATAGCAGACATTCTAGCTTATTTGTTCTTAAAGATTCTTTAGGAGGTAACCAACATTTGTACTGCTTACGTATGCCCCATTTTTAATAGTATACTTAGGAATAAAACTCAGGAAAGGCTTCCTCCCTAATCAAGGTATTAATGATACTGTAACACTTAAGGAGATGCTTCCTATGGCTGGGCACAGTTGTTCCTACCTGTACTCCCAGCTACTCACGAAGTGAGTCTCTATGTCTCAAAAAAGAGGAGAGAGAGATGCTTCTTAGGCCAAGGTACAAATACATCTTTAAAAAAAAGCCAAAATACACTGTCCTATAAGAAAGCCCTGATGGTTGCAGAGGATTAGTAAAACTTACAATGATAAATTTATTTATCATTTGTTTTGTGAAGTGTTTCTATGCAATTCTGACTTATACTTTTTAGGATCTTCAATGATCCCCTTTCCAGACTTAGAAAAGCATAGAAAAGTAGAACAGAAGAATAGAAAATATTACAAATATCCCAAACCTACAGTTCTATCTACCTCTTTTAATATTTATACAATTTTAAAATGAGAAAGTGAATATGTAGAAAGAAAAAGTATGCTAAAACTTAAATCTTTGTTTATATTTGTTAATGCTTTGGGTGTCTGTTTGGTTTAACGTCTTAAAAACCACTTTCCTCCCAACCCTGTGTTTAAGCACATACCCCATGGGGGTCAGTGTTTTTTTTTTTTTTTTTGCAGTTTTTGGCTGGGGCTGGGTTTGAACCTGTCACCTTTGGCATATGGGGCTGGCGCCCTACTCCTTTGAGCCATAGGCGCCACCCGGGTCAGTGTTTTTTGAACATGTAGTAAAGCCAGACAACCAGACATGCAAAAACAAAATGGCAGTGCCTGACCCCACCCCCACCCACACTGGCATGTGACTTTTAAAACAAGTTAAACATATAAAGTATTTTCTCCTTTGCTCACCAGGAAAAGCAGAAACAAAGAACTGAGAGCTTGAGAACTTGGTGTTTCTTACAGAAATAGATACATTAAAAAGTCTGTGATCATTTAACAAAAAAAAGTTAAAATTTTTAGCAATGTGTGGGAAATAGTACAACTAGGTTGATTTAACAAACACATTTGAAATGACACACATTAAACCAGGATATTCTATCAGAGGTGTGCGTTACAGGAAAGCTGATTCCAACTTAATTTACCTAGTTTTATGTATAACTGTTACTTTCCCAGGGCAAAATGTTTCAGAATATTTTACCTATGACTTATCTTCTACAGTACTCATTTTTTAAAATATACTATTATAAACGGGCCATATGGTCTAAGCAGTACAAGTGCACGTATGGGAAAAAAAGAATGAAATACTAAAAAGTTGGCCCATTCCAGAAGATCAGGACATACAGTTGCTAAGTGAGCAAAAGGGTATCCTTGTGTGCTATGTATGGAGACCAGAACTCAAAGAGACCTCAATGTCGTAAAAGAACTTGTCCATTCTGTCTGTTGAATCAATATGGGTTTTTAAATCAAATATGGTCCATCCAGTCTTTTTACTCCTTGCTGTCCTCACCAGATTCTCTCCCCATATTCTACCCTTTTTAGGATAGCATTAAAACATCATTCTCCTGTCAGGGATAAAGTCTCCTTCATTTTTTGCTGATCACAGAATTATGTAGTAGCAACTCAACCACTTCAGGTAACGTGTCAACTACCCTAAGAAAGGTTGTAATTCGATCAATTAAGGGTGTCATTCCAAGTTAACTATCTAAATTTAAACTTTTTTACTTTTTTGTAGAAACAGAGTCTCACTTTATCGCCCTCTGTAGAGTGCTGTACTGTCAAAGCTCACAGCAACCTCCAACTCCTGGGCTTAGGCGATTCTCTTGTCTCAGCCTCACGAGTAGCTGGGACTACAGGTGCCCGCAACAATGCCCAGCTATTTTTCTGTTTTTGCAGTTTGGCTGAGGCTGGGTTTGAACCCGCCACCTTTGGTATAAGGGTCCAGTGCCCTACTCGATGAGCGACAGGCGCCGCCCTCTAAATTTATATTTTAACTGGTCAGTCTATACTAGAATTTAAAATTCCCATATTTTGCAAACATGACTTTTGCCCTAATGTTTCTATAGTCTCTCAAAATTTTAAAAATCGTTTTAAAAATAGATAGCCTTAGCAAGAAAACATCATTTTTCAAATTGAAATAATTTGCAAGAGTCAACAGAACATTCCCAGCTGGTTTAAAATCATAATCACCAACAGAAAAGGACTGATTCCTTAAGAATTGTACCTGTTTATTTAAAGCATGTTTTCTTAAAAAATGTATGACCTTTAACCCCTGAGCAGTCAGATATATTATGCTCTTAAAAGTGTGAATCCACCAATGGATACATTACATTCACTATATGAGATTATGAGGCCGGGGGTGGTGGCTCACGCCTGTAATCCTAGCACTCTGGGAGGCCAAGACCAGTGGATTGCTGAGCTCAGGAGTTCAAGATCAGTCTGAGCAAGAGTGAGAGAGACTCTGTCTCTACTAAAAGTAGAAAAAAACTAGCCGGGAATCACGGCAGATGCCTATAGTCCCAGCTACTTGGGAGGCTGAGGCAAGAGGATTGCTTGAGCCCAAGAGACTGAGGTTGCTGTGAACTATGATGATGCCAGGGCACTCTACCCAGGGTAACAAAGTGAGACTGTCTGAAATAAACAAACAAAAAAAAAAAAAAGAAAGAAAGAAAAAGAAAAGAGAAGAAAAAAAAGAGAGAGAATATGAATTAACATATTCCATCTACAATAATTTTGAACTATGCAACTAAATCCATTTTTTTACTTTCCCCTTTCAGTCAAAGAAATATTCTCCAAGCCCCCAAAAAATATCTCAGAGAAGTAGTGGAAATTCATACCAACTTTTCCCATATTTAAATTTTAACAATGAAATCTCTATAATTTAATGTCTAGTAAAAATAACATGAATAGGAATATGGTAAAAAAAAAAAATCCTGTAATAATTCCATAAAAATAATATGCCATAAAGTAAGTATACTATACTTAAATATTTATCTTTAAAAGGAGAAAAGCAACCACATCCATTCCCCCTCTTAGATACTGCTCTCTTTATTTTTTCAACCTTGGTTGTTATCTTAGGAGGACATAAATGTAATTTTTAAAACTCCACCAGCATAGATATTTCTTGTTGAGAGAATATGAATATATTCCTCGCTAGTAAAAATAATCATTAGATGAGAATAAAGTCTGAATCACTGTCACATATTTTTATAACATATTTTTCAAGTTCTACAAGTAAAAATATTAACAGGATATCAGCTTATTTTGAATTTCTTATAGTAAAAAGTTTGTAACTTGGCCATTTCAGGCACATTTTCTCAGGACCTCTTGAAGCTATGTTTCCTGGGCTATGGGCACACACATTTGGCTAAAAATAAACCTTTTTAAATTAAAAGAAAAAAAAGAATGAAAGAAACAAAAAAGTTTGTCCTGCTATACTTATAACAGAAAATCTAAATCTTCTCAGCATAATCAAGACTTCTTAAGAGGTAACACAGTATATAGTTAGAAGTACTTACTGCAAACCTAATAAATTTCCTGGGTTCAAATCCTAGCTCTGCCTCTGACCACCTACATAACCTTGCTCCAATTAGTATTTATTTCACGCCTCAGCTTTCTCATCTGTAAAATCATGATAACAGTATTTCTCAGGGATGTTTTCAGGAGGCACCTAATGAGACATATAGAAGTACTGCCTATTACTAACCTAATGAGTCTTTTATTAGATGCATAAACATCTAAATGAATAGGGACAAAATTTGACATGAGCAATTTTTAAATTTTTAATTATTTCTTTAGAGATGTGATGTTATATATTGCCCAAGCTGGACCTGAACTCCTATGCAGAAGTGATCCTCCTGCCTCAGCCTTCCAGTAGTTGGGATTGCAAATGTAAGCCACTGTGCTAGGTTATTTTTTTAAATAAACTTCTAAATAGTTTTAGATTTATAGGAAAATTGCAAAGACAGTTTAAAAAGTGCCTATAAACTCCATGCAGCTTTCTTTATTAACATTTTATGATGTAAGCAACTATAAATGATAGCCCAATAATGAAAGAACATTTACTCACAAATTTAAATAATCTGTAATTTTAGTAACCCACCTACCAGAACCCGACACTGAAATTTAGAAGTACCACACTATAATTAGTAAGTGCTAAATTTAATGTTTTAGTAATAGCACTGCAAATATTGTACTAATGTAAGCTATTTTATAGTCTCATTAAAAAAGGAGTAATAAAAGGAAAAAATAATTTTAATGTGTGTAATTACTTTTATATATATATATTAAAGTTGCAAATTAAAACATGTGAAGTAGAACTGGGGTATTTATATACATACTTCATAATTTTAAAATTGGATAAATTTTCTTAATATCATAAAGTAATTAAAAAGACACAAGGGTAATATGGGTGAATAAATTTTGAAATGAGATTTTTAATTTAAAATTTTCTTACTATTAGAGAATCATTATTTCTAATAATATAGTACAAGGCAAATTTTTCTGGGATGTTTTTAATTTCTTTCTTTCTTTTTTTTGCAGTTTTTTTGGTCAGGGCTGGGTTTGAACCCGCCACCTCGGGCATACGGGGCCGGCGCCCTACCCCTTGAGCCACAGGTGCTGCCCATTTTTCTGGGATGTTAAAAAAACAAAGGTAAAGATGTACATCTGTAGGAATATTAAAAGAGACTGAAAAGCTAAGGCACAGAAGTAAATGCAGACATGAACTCTCCAATTTAGTACACATTAGCTGCATGTGGCAAAGTATATTTAAATTAATTGAAATTAAATAAAACTATCAATTAAATTCATCAGTTGTACTATAGTCACATTTCAAGTACTCAGAAACCATATGTGGCTAGCAGTTACTATTTTGGAAAAGCACAGATATAAAACATTTCCATCACTGCAGAAAAGTTCTAGTGAATATTAGTGCTCTAGACAGGAACAGACTGTTTCACTAGTAACATTTAACTGAGCCTTAAGCATTAGTCCTCCAATGGTCCTAAACTCTCATCCAAATGAATGATTTTTATTAACCTTGCAAAAAAGAAGGAAGGGGATAAAAGGAGACTTTTACTCCTTTTCTGAAGTGTTTAAGAAGATGAAAAGGAAGAGGGCCAGGCCAATTCTCATATCAGACAACTGGCCACCAAGAAATGAAAAAATTGCTGAGGTCCTCAAAACCATTGTTTGTACTCACGTGGCAGAGTAGAAGTGGACCCAGTGGCCAGGAGGACTCCTCTTCAAGAGTACATTTCCTCACTAGGGGAGGGGTCCCCATGTGGGGCCTTCGCACTGGTGGGACCTTCCCCATTATGGGGCTGGGGTTTCTGCCAGTGAAAAATGGGAAATTTCATTGTTAGCCAGCTTGAAACTTTTCCCCTGTGAGATATTAAAAACTCTGCTTACTGGATTAGTTACTTCAAAACAAGGTTGTACAATAACCAGAATGTTTGACTGATTCTGCCTCTCCTTATGTTCCCTAGGAAAAAATAACTAGCAACACTACTGGAACTGTCATTACAATTTCAGATCTTGTTAAATGTTGAAAAGATCAGGTAGAACCAGGTAATGGTTTTTCCATTCAGGATAAAAAATAAGGATAATTATTTCTTAATTATCAGTAATGAGCAGTGGCAAAAAAAAGCAAATATAATTAGATGTAACAAAAACCTCACCAAATTCCATAGCTTCTCATTCTCACTCTACACAAACTTTTAAAATTAGAGTTGAATATGAGAAGTAAATGTCTGAATTCTATCCACTTAACTTACTTCTCACTCTTCTGTGATTTGGTACTAAATGATGGTGCTAAAAAGGTCAATACAAACAAGGATCTCTTGTGTTGGTTTTGTTTTTCTTTTTAAACAAATTTTAAGAAATCCATGTAAGCAGTTTGTTGATATCTAAAAATGTGGCTAACAATAAAAATCCCCCATGAACTCCTTTTATTTACAAAATGTTTTTTACTTCTACAAGATGGGCATTTTCATTGTTTTTGCTTCAACACACACAATTACAATGTAAAATACTTGTGTTCTTATTGACATGCTAGAACTCCCTAATATTGTATTTATCCTAACTTCTTCCATTTTAAATTATTTCTGTTAGCATATTTACAGTGGCATACCATGGCATAACTTTGGGCAGTTAGATAAGAGGCCCAATTTAATAGAATACTGTGGATACTTCTGGATAATGACTATTAAGTTTCTAAAAACCACTGGGGAAAAAAAATCAGAAAATTTAAGTTAGTAGTAAATTCTAAGAGGGAAGATTATAGAAAGAAGTAAACAGAAGTTGTGCGTGAAAACTCATGATAGTATTTTTCCCACCAGGTACTAGATCCTTAATGTGCCTGACTTACTCTGTAAAGTTGCAGGTTTTAATCTTTTGTAATTAGCTGTGCTCCCAGACAGCAATTCTGAGGTCAAGTTGCATTTCTCTATCTTACACAAAGGGAGAAGACAGAGAAAGGAATCACAAGCAAGAAAAGTTATTTTATACAAAATTAGATGGTGGATTTGAATATAAATTATATAACATTCCAATTTGTAAGACAAATTTATTTCAGACAGAAGGTATCTAGAATTAAGTACTTAATGCTCCTATAAGTTTAATGTTTCTACATTAGAAATTAGTAACATTTCTGATTAGCTTTCTATCTGAATCTTTAGGTTAAGTCATGAATAAAAAAAAATATTTAGTTGACTATTCCCAATTGCATCCAAGATACCCATTATATGGGTAAATTAGGTTTAACTGCTGCTTATTGTGCAAATTAAATTTTGGATACAAGTGTAAAAAGTAGTTCCAAATACCAGAGTACACGGTCAAGCAGAAACATTGCCAAAGACATAAAAATAAAGATTACATCAAACATCAAAGGCAGGCATTCCTTTCAGGAGCTGACCAAAGTTCCTACGGGTGGGACTGGAAAGCTTCGTGGCCAGGGCTTTATTCTGAAAAGATTATGAGGTCACTGACCTGGATGGATTCAGTCAAAATTAAACTCCTAGACTTCCTGTCTACCTCAAAACACCCTGACATTCACAGATAAAAACTTCTTTATAAGAGGCTTAACCCATTAGAGGAAAAAAAATGCCTCAAAGGGAATGATTTTAAAATTAGAAACTTACTGCTTTGAATAATTTGATACTCATTTTGCTATACAGTCAAAGTTAACCCATAATATTTCTTCCAAGTCATACCATTCAAAGACAGGACAGCAAAATCTAAAACTATACATAGTGGACTATTTCTAAATTCTAAGATAAAATTATTCTTCATAAAACTTACACTGCCTTCAGGCTAGCCAAAGACACCCGACAGGGTAGTGTCGGTTTCCCCCTCACCCTGCAAAGGTATATGGGGGAGAGATGCTAAAATTCTCATCATACCTCTCACATCTAGTTGCAATGCTTTTATGCTTAGAAAAAGGAATACCTTTTCCTGATTTACAGAAAACGACATATATGTTGACATATATGTTAACAAACGCTCTGACGACAACCATAATGGGTTATTACAAAAGTTTTGAGATACACAAAAATCAACAAATGTTTAATCCATGTGGACGAGACATTTATAAACTGAGCAAGCTGAAATTTAGCACAGGTGAATCAAAAGGACACTGTTGGCCACTGGGGCTTAGTGACTCGCCTGAGGTCAGAAGTTCAAGATCAGCCTGAGCTAAAGCAAGAACCTCATCTCTACTAAAAATAGAAAAACTGGCCAGACTAACGCTGTGACAGGTGCCTGTAGTCCTACCTATTTGGGAGGCTGAAGCAAGGGGATCGTCTGAGACCAAAGTTTGAGGTTGCTGTGAGCTATGATACCAGAGGACAACAGAGTAAGATTCCGTCTCAAAAAACAAAAACAAAAACAAAAAACACAAGAAAAGACATTGTCGATTGTGTTTCTTGAAAGCGAAACAGTGACACATAAACACAGTCTGTCTCAAAACTTTCATAGTTACCCACATACAATGTGATATTTCATTGACTATAAATTAAGATGCACCATTATTTATGAACTCAGAATGAAAATTTCATCAAACTAAACTATAACAGTGACTTCTTATCACAGAGTTATTTCATACTTTAAAAGAGGTCTCTTGATAAGAACAGCAATGATATTTGAAAATATGTATCAACAGGCACAGAGGCTCACACCTGTAATCCTAGCACTCTAGGAGGCTGACGCAGGAGGATCCCTTGAACTCAGGAGTTCAAGACCAACCTGAGTAAAAGCAAGATCCTGTCTCTAATAAAAACAGAAAAAAATCGGTAGATGTTATGGTAGGTGCCTATAGTCCCAGCTACTCAGAAGGCTACTGTCAGAGGAGTGCCTAAGTCCTCCAGGAGTTTCCGGTTTCTATTAGCTAAATAAATGCCACAGCTCTCTCCCTGGGCAACAGAGTTAAGACTGTCTCAAAAAACAAAACAAACAAAAACAAAAACAAAAAACGGTACCACTATTGAGCACAAAAGCATGAGGTGAGCAAAAAAATATTACTAAAACTTCTTCACATTCAAAAATCTAATTTTTCTGGGGCGGCTCCTGTGGCTCAGTGAGTAGGGCGCCGGCCCCATATACCGAAGGTGGCGGGTTCAAGCCCGGCCTCGGCTGAACTGCAAAACAAAAAAAAATAGCCGGGCGCTCTGGCGGGCGCCTGTAGTCCCAGCTACTC
>CAUYON010077436.1:0-56302 GCA_963573935.1 Arctocebus calabarensis | reverse complement strand
GAACTATTAAACATAGCCTTCATGGCATTTTCTTAATCACTATATGAAGACATTGATATTCTACATTTAATAAGTTTCACCAGTACCCTTCTAAGATGCACCATAGGTGTGATCCCACCAATTGCCCTCCCTCCACCCATCCTTCCTCCTCCCCTCCCCTCCCTTGCCCTTTTTCCTGTATTCTGGTGCTATAATTGGGTTTTAGCCTTCATATGAAAGCTGTAAATTAGCTTCATATTAGGGCTGAGTACATTGGATAATTTTTCTTCCATTCTTCAGATACTTTGCTAAGAAGAATATGTTCCAGCTCCATCCACGTAAACATGAAAGAGGTAAAGTCTCCATCTTTCTTTAAGGC
This sequence comes from Arctocebus calabarensis, assembly GCA_963573935.1. NCBI lineage: Eukaryota > Metazoa > Chordata > Mammalia > Primates > Lorisidae > Arctocebus > Arctocebus calabarensis. The sequence continues at coordinate 55,944 of CAUYON010077436.1, read as the reverse complement.
TGCGTAATATTCCATGGAATACATGTACCACAATTTATTAATCCATTTGTGGGTCGATGGGCACTTGGGCTTCTTCCATGACTTAGCAATTATGAATTGGGCTGCAATAAACATTCTGGTACATATATCTTTATTATGGTGTGATTTTTGGTCTTCTGGATATATACCTAATAAAGGAATTACAGGATTGAATGGCAGATCTATTTTTAGATCTCTAAGTATTCTCCAAACATCCTTCCAAAAGGAATGTATTAGTTTACATTCCCACATTATATTTTTGATATGAGAAAAAAAAATTGGCACTGGTAGAATTTTGTATCAAATTTCTGTTTGATGGCAATGGCTGCCTTTATTTTTGTGCTGGCTCTTTACAAAGTCTTCTTTTCATTTTGTGCGTGTCTTCCAGCTCAGAGTCATCAGCATACCACGGTCCCAAATGACTCTCTCAACGACTTTTAAGGATCCTCACAGCCAGAAGAACCTCTCAGAGGATCAGAAGCATGGCCTAATACCAGCTTACGGATTCCTTATTACATCCTTACCCATGAATAAAACAAGCTAGACCTATTATGTGGCTATTTTCTCTTCATTGGTGACTGGGAACTGACCTAAAAAGAGAAAAAAGTATGCAAAACACAACCCCACACCTTGTATCACATTCTCTCTGCAGCTGACTCAGTCAAGTCACAGCTGGACTCTTGTCCAAAACATCTGTGCAATGGCAGGGCTGCACAGTGGGCCCGATTAGGACGCAGTCAGTTCGCAGCGTCCCTGACAAGTACCATGCCAGAGCAATTCAATGTCTAGACTAGTTGTTTCAGTCGGAGATTAACTGGCTTATCTCAACCCCAAGGGCAGCCTCTGGCTCACATCCAAGGAGTCAGGAATTTTCAGGTTCGCCCCTGGCAGATCAAGCCATCAGCTGCTTGCCTGATCCCAGCATCATACCCAGAATTATAGAGCAGGACATTTTTTTTTAACACCATTTTGGGTTTTCCTGATCTTTTTTAAAGCTTCAACATATGATACTAACGGGCATTTTTTTCAACTAAATATTGGTTAAATTTCTCAGAAACGTGCTCTGTCCTTCGGTAACATCGTAATTTTTTATTAGAAAAAATAGTTTTCATATATATAGTCTTCTGGATATAAACTTAGAAGCACTGCTTTACAAAAACCTAACTGATTCTAGAAAACAAAAATGTGTTCCTATTTCTTCATTATTTACAGTCTTGTTCTTCAAAGTCTTTTCCTCTTCTTTAATGGTCCACAATGATTTCATGGCCCACACAAAATTTCACACCTTTGAACTAATTTAGTTCAGGACCCCTGTTCATGCTATCTGCTCAGAAATTCTTACTTTAATCATTTTGAAGAGTTTCTGTGGATATGAAGGTTTCACTTTGCCACTGAAAGATGGTTATAGGCAAGGCAAATTCAATATATATTTTCAAAGCAAAGTTTACTTATAACATCAAAATATAATAATTAATGACAGTATTCAGATGCATATATTAGAGTACTTGAGTTGTACTTTCTATGAAAGTTCCTGACAATATTTCAAGAACTGAAATTGGGACCAGGTGCAGTGGCTCATACCTATAATCCTAGCACTCCAGGAGGCTGAGGCGGGTGGTCACCTGAGTTCAGGAATTCAAGACCAGCCTGAGCAAAAGTGAGACCCCAGTCTCTACTAAAAATAGAAAAACTGAGGCAAAAGGATCTCTTGAGCTCAAGAGTTTGAGGTTGCTGTGAGCCATGACTCCAAGGTACTCCACCCAGGGCAACAGAGTGAGACTCTGTCTCAAAAAAAGAAAAAAACCCAAAGAAATGAAATTGCTGTTGATTTGAATTTGGTGCCGTGAAGGATACTGTATAAAGCACTTTAATTGGCAATAGCACATTCTCTGTAAAGCAGATAGTACAGAGAATGTTCATTCAGTCTGATAGCAAATATCTCCTGAATGCCTATGTGCCAGGCATATTTCAGACTCTGGACTACATTTACACAGATATGTGCAAGATTTCACAAATCCATTGTTTGAATAATAACTGAGTGCCTATTATATACACATATTATGATTTTGCTTTGTGTTTTAAGTAAAATATTTGTATTATGTGTGGATATTTTACATGTATACCCAATGTTACTTATACACAGAATAAAGCATAAGTTGGCATTTGAAAGAAGATGCTTAGTGAAAACTCCTCTTTACTAAGATTATATTTAGCAATTACTTGCCAGAACAGTGTTTTTCAAGTCCATTGTCCTTGTATAAATGGATTATCATAGTAGCTTCAGTCTCTTAAACTGCTATAAAGCATATATAAGACATTTTTAAATCTTGGGAAACTCGTATTTGCATTGAAGTCAAAGCTCCTATTGAAACTTTAAGAATTGGCTAGACACAGTGGCTCACACCTGTAACTCTAACACTTTGGGAAGCTGAGGCAAGAGGCTCACTAGAGGCCAGGAGTTCAAGGTCAGCCTGAGAAACACATCAAGACCCCATTTCTACAAAAAAAATTTAAAGTTAAATAGACATGTGGTACACACCACACCTGAGGTCCCACCTACTGGGGGAGGGCATTGAGGAAGGAGGAGCATTTGAACACAGGAGTTCAAGGTTATAGTGGGTGATAATGAGGGATCTGCACTCAAACCTGGACAACAGAGTGAGATTCTCCTTCAAAAACAAAACAGGATTGACTAGAAAACAGAAGCTAATCAAGCCCAGAAAATGTACTTAGCCTTATAGAAGGCTAATGTGTAATGTAGGCTAACAGGCCCAGCAGATAGAAATGCCGACCCTTCAAAGTTTGAGGACCAGTGCTATGCAATAGAATGAGCATGGGAAGGAGAGTTTACATTCTGAGTTGAACTTGTACAAACCACTTACCCCTCTGGGCTTGAGTTTGCTCTTTATAAAAGATATAGTTGGTGGAAATGTACCAGAATTAAGCTCTGAGCTCCTCAAATCTAAACATTTTATCACTTTAGGGACGTAGAGAGCAGAACCCATTCCAGAGCAGAGTTAGCTAAAGTGGATGTCACACAAATATGAGTAAATAAAGGCTAGGCTGGACACACTGCCATCTTTGAAAATGCAGAAATACCAAAATTTATAGTAGCAAAGTTAAAATTCCCTTACTTTCATGTGAAACATTTACATGTTTGAAAATGTTGAGATACTTTTAAAACATGCATTTGACCTGAGGGTTTGTGTTCTATAAGTCAAGCTATTATTAAATCAAAAGATCAGTGCTGCATAAAGCTCCTATGATGATTATTGATTATCGTTAATAATGTCACTTATTATCAGATATTGTGCTGAGTACTTACTTAAATTATTTTTACAGTGGTCGCACTAGCATTCATTCATTAATACTATCTATGTCATGCATATTATTTGTACCCCTATTTTATAGAAAAAAGAATCTAGGACTCAGAGAGGCTAAATCCCTTGCCCAAAATCATCGGAAACAGCTGTGAAATTCTATCCCACATCTGTCCTGCTCCAAAGTACAGGCTCTTAACTGTGATATTCAATAGTACTGATGCTCAATATTACTAAATTCAAAAAATTTATAAAATTATATACAATGGTTCTTTTTAAAAATAGAATGAAACCCATAAAACATTCATCAAATTGTAATGCTACTTTATGGGACTTTTATTGGGACTTGCTAAGGGGCTTTATGGACTCAAAAATTGGAAACCTACTACTGCAATTAGTTGTTCAGAATAAAAGCCAGGCTTGAAAGTCCTTCGTTGCATTGAATTTCAAATGTTCCACTTTGAATGAAACAGATGTTGAACTTTAGATTAGTTCAATCTGCATTAGATTTATTCTGTGCACACAGTGAGATAGCACTAACATGGGCACTTACGCTACTGTCTCTTCAGGGACACCTTTCCCCAGACCAGCTTCATCTGCAATTTAAAAGAGGTCTTTTCAAAGAAATAGAGGATTTTACTTAAAAGCACAAGTATTAGTCTAGTGGGTCTGAGCTATGGTCCATCCGATATTCTGTGTCTACTAGGAGGATAAAGGGCATGTCACATGAACCTCAAAAAATTAGGGATACACCCCGAGACTTCTTGATATTTTTCTGTCATCTGTGAATTTTTATTAACCTTTCTTAAAACCTATATTTTGGATTTTCATGATAAAAATTGTCACATATACACTACATTTTGAGTAAAGTAACATAGAAAGCACCTTGGATTTGTGGATTCCAGGCCTGTTATTGCAAACATCTATGGTGTTCTCCAACATGAGCCAACTGCCTCCTTTTTCCCCCCCATTGATTCTTGACAAGCCTACCCAGGTTCATCATAGACTCAGTTGTTCACTGAACTCCTATACAAGTATTAGATGTTAAAGACATATAACATCAAACTGAGACTCTCTCCTTGACATGATCAGAAGAATTGAGTAAGAGCTTTGAAACGATTGGCTTTGGAGGTCAGCAGCTATTGGAAGCATTTTATACAGGGTGCCATACCTCTCCAAATGACTAAGCACAGGAGAGACTGAGACTAGGGTATTCACGTGCCCACAGATTCCCAAAGAAATCATTCTGACTCTCCAAGCACATTAAATTGTCTAGGCCACTTGGGAAATCCACACCATAATTCCGTTTGTTCTGTGAGTATTGAACAGAGACTTTTATATCAAAATAAAAAAAATGAGAGCATAGCACTACACCAAAAAACTTGGGCACCTTCTCAAAATATTTTAGTCCAACTGCAACCAGAAGGGAAAGTGCACTGGTTTTCTCTCTCTGTCTTTAACTTACCTGGTTCAAGCTTCAAGAGGCTCCACCCTTTCCTCGTGTTTGAGGTAGGGAACAGTGATGCTTGCTCAGTCTCTGCCCTCTGTGACTTCTTCCGCTTTGGTTATGTCATCTCAGCCTTTTTTATCTCTAGTTTGAGAAGACCCATTATTTAAATGTCATTATGAAATGTCTTCATTTCTGAATTTTTATCATTATGAAAAGTAACCTGTATTGGGCGATTGGTAGCTACTAGATTTTTGTGTTGGATAAGTTTTCTTAGTAGATTCTAACTGTGGTTCAGAGTACCAAGTTCTTGATTGAACTGAGTTCCTTGTCTCAACCTACAAATTGTTGAGAGATATTGCAGTGTTCCCAACTCGGAGTTATTCAGCAACCCTCTAGAACTTTTTTTTTCTTTTAGACACAGTCTTGCGCTGTTGCTTGGGCTAGAGTGCCATAGCCTCAGCCTAGCTCACGGCAACCTCAAACTCCTGGGCTCAAGCAAGCAAGACTCCTGCCTCTGCTGTGACCACAGGTGTGTCCACCACATCACAGTGCCAGCTTATTTTTCTATTTTTCTAGTATAGATGGGATCTCTCTTTGTTCAGGCTGGTCTTGAGCTCCTAACTTCTAGCAATCCTTCCACCTGGCCTCCCAGTGCTAGGATTACATGTGTGAGCCACTACACCCAGCCTAGAACTTTATTTTTAAAGACTGTCTCACCTCCATGTTTAGCACAGGACAATCCTGAGCTTCATAAAAATATTGGAAGTAGCCTTATGGACATTAAAGTTTCCAGTACTGCTTGGTGATATTGAGGTGCAGTCTGAACTTTTTCTTGTTCAGATACTCAACTTCTAGTGGTCATTTTTGAATGGATATCATAATGCTTCACACAAACACCCCAAAGGTGTTTAAAGTAGGAAATTGATTAATAGCATGGGGACTGTTAGGCATGGAGGCCGTTCTGCTCCTCCCACAAGCCATTTTAATGACTGGAAAACTCAGGCTTTGAGATCCAGTTTCTTCTACTGGCAAGCAGAGAATTGGGAAATTGTTTCCAAACTCTTCCTAAGAGTCATTGGGATTTCTTTAATGCCCTTTCACATGTTGTTAGGAAATGATGATGAGGAGGAGTGAGTGAGGAGGTGGAGTTCTGGGCACCATGCCTCTCAACCCCAACAGCACCCCAAAACTTTCACCTGTTTTATGTATTTGGCTTTCTCTCAAGACTGTTTAAAAGAACAATTTCTAGGAAGGAAAGAAGGAAGGAAGGAAGACTAGTCAAAAAACTAAGTAGTGTCTGATAGCTATGGGATGTGTAAACATCTATCATTGCAGACTTTATAATAAACAGCAGAAATTGAAACTATGATTACAGGTAAACCATGCATATTGTTTAAAATTAATATTTACTTACAATATAATTCAAGTAACATTCATAATTCTAATATTTTCTATTCTTTCTTGGCAATTTGCTGTATGCCAGGTACTTTGCTAAGGCATTTACTCACATGTCACTTTTCATTTAGTCTTCACAATAACTCTTAGAAGTATCATTACGCCCATTTTATGAATGAGAAAACTATGACCAAGAGAAGTTAAGCAATTTGCCCAAGGTTTCAGAGCTGGTGCCTCAGTTTAGGCAGTGATAAACTAGGTAGTTTATAAACAACAAAAATTTATTTCTCACAGTTCTGGAGCCTGGGAAGTCCAAGGTTAAGGCACTAGCCTATTCCATGTGTGGTGAGGGTCTGCTTTCTAGTTCTCACTACATCCTCATGTGGTGAAAGGGAAAAGGCAGCTCGTTTACAAGGGATCTAATCCTACTCATAAGGGCTGCAACTTTATGACCTAAACATCATGTAAAGGCCCTGTTCTCCCAAATCATCACATTGATGACTAGATTTCAGCTTATCAATTTTGGGGAGATACAGATATTCAGAACACAGCACCTGGTAAGTGGTTTTCCTGAAGTTCTGGTAGACACCATTGTTCGAGCTCTATTAAGCTTAAAGCCTATGTGCATTATAACAACTGGTATTTAATGCCTCTAAAATACTTTTCTGGACAGAGCCATTCTCATGGGCAAATAAATACAACCCAAATGAATATAAATCCAATGATAAGATTACAAAAGCACAAAAATTTTATTTTAGAAATTACTGTATTATTTAAAAATAAATAAGGAAAGAAAATAAAAGTGGGCTTTACAATAGAAATTTAGCTTTGCAAGAACTCAGTTGTTTTATACCAAGTCAGGATTCTTGTCATGGACATTGTCTTAGTCTATTGGACCTGCTCTAATAAAAAGCCACAGACTGGGTGGCTTCTAAATAATATAAATTTATTTTTCATAGTTCTAGGAGCTGGGAAGTCCAAGAGAAAGGGTTGGCAGGATGGGTGTCTGCTGAGGGACCACTACCTCATAGATGGCTGTCTTCTCACCGTAACCTCACATGGTGGAAGGGGCAAGGGATTCCGATGGGATGTCTTTTATAAGGGAGCTAATCCTATTGTGTGGACACTGCCCTCATGACCCAATCCCCTCCCCAAATCCTTACCTCCTAACACTATCACCTTGAGCGTGAGGATTTCAACTTATGGATTTGGGAGTTGTGGGGGGTTATAAACATTTAGTCCACAACAAATGCTAAGTATAGAAAAATTTGCAGAGAAACAACAAATTGAGTTGTCTACCTTGCATAAATAAAATTTCTTTCACTTTCTTAATTTTTTCCTTTAAATCACCACTTCAGAGTACATGAGGGATTAAAAGAAGTAATTACCTACAATTCTATAATTTTTTATATACAAAGTTCAGAGCTATAATACAGTAAAGGCTATAAAGTTCCCTAGAAAAATTCACTCTGTGTGCGTAATTTTGGTGTGGATTTATTTTGTATGTGCAATTACTCATGGCTATAGAGTGAACACTTGTAATTTCACCAACAATTGAGCAATTGTAGGTCACTCTCATGTGCTTCAAAATGATTACTATGACTTCAAGTGACCAATTGGCATGAAAGCTAATTGACTGCTGCTTATTTAATCTTCTTCCTGTCTTCCTACTCTCTGACCCCTCCATTCACATAAATATTGCTAGCCACTTTGAAGTCCAAGAATATTCCCAGGCTGTTCCCCAGGGTTCAACCTCATCTTCCCATCTACATATATCTACTTTTTTCTACACTCCCCTTTCTAATAACCTCCTCAAACACACTATTTTCCATAAAGATTTAGCTATCTTATTTCATTTTTTGAGACAGTCTCACTTTGTCACTCAGGCTGGATGGAGTACAGTGCACTGGTTACAACTCACTGTAATCTTGAACTTCTGAGTTCAAGCAATCTTTCCACATCAGCCTTCCAAGTAGCTAAGACTACAGGCATACACCACTATGGCTTTTTAATTTTAAGTTAATGTGATGGTACAAACAGCCAGGTCACAATATTTGAATTTGTTAAGTACAGTCCCTCTTATAGTTATGTCCCACACCCAAAAGTTGTGCCATACACTCCTAAATTGTGTCCATTAAGTGGCAGTACCCCCAATCCCCTCTTTTCTCCTCTCCCTCCTCCCTTGTTCCCCAGCCTGGCTAATTTTTAAATTTTTTGTAGAGATATGTTCTCACAGTGTTTCCTAGGCTGTTCTCAAACTCTTCACCTCAAGCAATCCTCCCACAAGAGCCTCCCAAAGTGCTGGGTTTTACAAGCATGAGCCACTGTGCCTAGTCTAATTCAGCTCTTTTAGGAATATAGTCATCTCTTGTTCTGATAGTCCAAATGTACAATATAAAGTATTATAAAATTATAAATAATAAATGAGCACAATTTTTATTGTATATTTACATCAAAAGAAAAACTGCAATAAATGAACTGAACTATTTAGGAAGAATCTTATTAATGTCTGTAGCTTTTTAATTAAATATAGATTTTTGATGTATTCATCTATATATAGTATAAATTGCTATAGTTTATTCATGTTTACCTTTTATTTTGCCAACTTCCTTATGTGTCAGAGACTGGTTGACTATTTCTCCAATACTACCCCTCTCCTTTCTAGGAGAATCAGGAATCTATTTCATTCCTGATATTGACGTGATGTTAGGTGTGATCAAGTGATAGAGTTTTAGCCACTGGAATGAGATAAAAGTGATATACTTTTCCAGATATGGCCCCAAGAAAGACAAATTTATACAGATGAGCATGGTTTCCTTAGAAGTCATACACTGAAGATGGTGGAGCTCGCAAAATGAAAGGCTCCCAGGGCTTGGAATCACTCAGCTCATCAATAGGAAAACCTTTTTTTTTTTCACTTTCATGAATGAGAAGTAAGTGTCCATTGTGGGTGAGCTGCCATCATTTAGATACATTTAATATGTTATGTGCATGATAATAATTGGTCAATATCTGAAGGTTGCCAACATAAGGAACTATGTCTCCTATATTGATATGTACGTGTGGTATATGTCTGATCTGTGAAAATAAGGTCAACTTAAGGAGGTGGTCACTTTAGACAGATGGTCAGTTATGGAGGTCCTATTGTAATCAGTGTTTGTTAAAGATCTACTGACAGTGGTTTGCCAACCATTCTGCTAGGCACTTCACATAGGCTAGCATGTTTCATTTCCTCACTACTCTTCACACTGGAATAACCAATGTACCCTCCAGGATGAGGAAACCAGGACTCACCCAAGTTGAGTTGCCCCAAATTACAAACTCACTAAGTAGCAGACCTGAGATCCATATCATGTTTGTCCGGCCACCAACCTGCATTTTTCATATTATACCTTTATGGTTCCTTTCCCCAAAATTCCTTTTCCCTTCTTAAGCTCTCAAACTATATCATTCCTTTTCCCTTCTTAAGCTTTCAAGCTCTTAAACGGAAATGACATACCCTGAACACATTACTTGAGTCAAATCCAAAGAGAACAGAAAAAATATAAGGCAACTAAATATTTTAAATTTATTGTTGCACTTGTGTTTGATTTTTAATTACACTGTGTCCTAGCCACTTCAGGCTGCTATAATAAATTACTATAGATTGAGTGGTTTAAGTAACAAACATCTACTTCCTACAATTCTAGAGGCTGTGAAGTCCAACATCAAGGTGCCAGCAGATTCAGGGCCTGGTGAGAGCTGTCTTATCATTGTTATCTTTTCATGACAGACAGCAGAGTGAGCTTTCATATCTCTCAGTGTAAGGCACTAATCTCTCTCCTTTTTTTTTTTTTTTTTTTTAATTAGAAATAGAGTCTTGCTGTTGCCCAGGCTGGAGTGCAGTTGTGCCATCATAGCTCACTGCAGCTCACGTCTTGGGCTCCAGCAATCCTCCTGCCTCAGTCTTCCAAAGTGCTGAGATTATAGGCATGAGATACCATGTGGCTTATAAAGATAACACTACTCTCATTCCTGTGGGCTTCACCATCACAATCTAATTATCTTCCAAGGGTCCTACCTCCCAATGTCATTTCATAGGGTTAAGATTTCAACATATGGATTTTGGTGGGGCCCAAATATTCAGTTCATGACATTCCACCATAGCTCCCCAAAATTCATGTCCTTGCATGCAAAATGCATTCATTTCATCTCAACAACCCCAAAGTCTTAACGTGTTCCAGCATTAACTCTAAAAACTGAAGTCTAAAGTCTCATTTAATTATAACCTAAGTCATATATGATTGGGACTCAAGCTAAAGTATGTTGTGAGCAAAATTCTTCTTTAGTTATGAAGTTGTGAAACCAAACAATTTACATGCTTCCAAGGTACAAATGTGGGACAGGCATATGATAGATAGGTCGTCTGTTTGAAGAAAACCACAACAAACATTGCATGATGGAATTTTCCCATTTAGTTAATTAACTGATATGGGGTTATTATAAAATTATTATTTTTTCATTTTTTTATTATATCATGGTTGTGTACATAAATGTAACCATGGGGTACAATGTGTTGGTTTTATATACAATCTGAAATATTTTCATCAAACTGGTTAACATAGCATTCATGGCATTTTCTTAGTTATTGTGTACAGACATTTATATTCTACATTTAGTAAGTTTCACCTGTACCCTTCTAAGATGCACCGTAAATGTGGACACATCAATTACTCATTACTCTCCCTCCACCCATCCTCCCTTCTCCCCAACCCTCCCTTGTCCCTTTCCCCAGTTCTTATGTTGTAATTGGGTTATAGCTTTCATATGAGTTATAAATTAGTTTCATAGTAAGAACACAGTAAAGCAAGCAGGCAGCCCTCAGAATGGGAGAAAATATTTGCAGGTTGTGTCTCCGACAAAGGCTTAATAACCAGAATCCACAGAGAACTCAAACGTATCAGCAAGAAAAGAACAAGTGATCCTATCTCAGGGTGGGCAAGGGACCTGAAGAGAAACTTCTCTGAAGAAGATAGGCATACGGCCTACAGACATATAAAAATTATTGACAATCCAAAAACATACTATAATCCATATAACATACTATCCTAGAAAAGAGCTTCCCATGATTTTGTTAAAAATAAATAAAAACAATTGTATTTTTAGGTCTTTTTGATACATCACAAAATTTATTCACATCTCTGCAAGGAACCAGCAAATTTATCTTCGAAGAATGTAGCATGTTTTCTGCTGGGTAGAAAAAATCTGCTTAAAGTATGATTTTAAATTTTGTTACAGCGTTGGTGCCATGAGTAGTCAAAACAGTTATTTTTAATCATCTGGAATAATAATTTTGTAATGTGAGAGGATTCTAAGTGTTTTCATTTGAGTCTCTTCATTTTCCTCTATCATAAACTTTTCCACCAGCAGTGTGTAAACACTCAGAAAACAAAACGTATAACCTCTTTTTCAAAGGATTCATTTTTAAAGAACTTTCCTTTAACTATTTTTTCTTTTTTCTTTCAAATCTGACTAAAATTAGAAATAATCGTAGGAGGAACTCCTCCAAATTTTCTGTTATGATATTGTATGTCCAGTTATCTTCTTTGGCTCAGAGTAAATATTCTTTACCTTGGTCAATTAAAAAGCCTTACGATACTCATCCTGAAAACTGTATAAAACTAAAAAATCTTAATCACTGGGAGTAAACAAAGGTTTACTGAGATATTCAGCCATTTCCAGAACACCTTGCAGATAATGTCTGTGCTTCAGTATTTCTTGACTGAAAGTCATCTATTTTTTAGAATGTCATTTTCCATTTTGTAAGAAACTGACGTAACTCATGAGGACCTCTTACTGCTGTTTTAAAGAGGATATATTTAATCATTTTTGTTTTTCTTGAGTAAATTGTATGATGGTTTCTATGGTTTAAAAACCACGAAAAGAAACCTGATGATATCCTTCATTGTTGAGTTTGTGCCAAGAAAGATCATCTGAATTTATTCTTATTATGTCTATGTCTGAAGAGCACCCAAAATGGAAAAAAGAGAGCCCAACAGTGGAAAAATCCTTACTCTCAGGACTACACATTTGCTGTGTGCCTCTGCAACACCGAAGACCAGTTTCCTCCTACATTCACTTACCTGGATATTCTCCGGTCCCCTGCCCTGACTCCCTGTGGCATGCAAAGGCCTTCACCCCTCTTCACCCACAGCCCAAATTCAATCAAGTATTTCCCTGCCCACAATGTTGATTCAGTAATGAGCATCTGAATTGAGCCAGTCCTGTCAGAACAAGGGACATGGGCTTTGAAAGAAAACAGGGTAAGACTGCCTGTGAACAGAGCTAAAAGAAGAGAGAAAATCCCAGGAACAAGAAACTGAATCTTAATAAAATCATTTTGAACTCTTTATTTAGTCACACCTGCAGTCAGGATACACCTGGAAGACTCAAGCTGAAGGGAGGTTTGTCATTTCTTCATACATGCTGTACAAAAAGATCCTGACAGACTCCCTACAGCAGACTTTGTTTATTTTCTTAATTTTTAAAAATGAAATAACAGAAAAAGTTCAAATGGTCTCTCTCTAACCAATGCAAACTCTCAGGCAGAGCAACAATAGTAATACATCTAGTAGGTTTTCCACAATGGCTAAAATGATTTTTGTTGCTCTTTCATGCTGTCAATTTTGTGGTCAGTGGCTACCCACAGGCTAGAGGTCCTTTCTGCTACACCCTGCTGGGTAGCAGAGAAGCATAATATTCTTAAGACTTTACTCATTGAAGTTCATAATTGATGTGATTTGAAATGTGGTAGTACCGACTTCACAGGTGCTAAAAAACAAGAGTGATACTAACTTTACCTTTAAACCACTATTCTTATCTGGGGTATGAAAATGAAAACAAAAATATAAAGTGGAGAAAGGATGGTATAAACACGAGAGCTACAATTCAGCTTGTATATGAAAATGTTATGATTAAAGAAACTCAGTGTGACATACTACCCAAGGAAAAAATGTAAAGGTTGTCATTTTTTTCAAATTTTTGATTAAAAGTTATTTTTCTCTTTGAAAATTAAGATTGGTTTTATGTTTCCCTATCTGTCAAAGCCATTTAAGTAGATCAGGTTAGAGGTCCTAATTACAAGCTGTTGACAGCCTGCGTTCATCCTGATACACAATCTGACAGATACACTATTTGTTTTAATTTAAAGATAATTTATTACCCATAAAAGGTAGGAGATTAATGGTCCTAGAAATTGAAATCAGTTCCCTATTTACCAACTAGAGAGACTCCAATCTAGGAAAGTCTATGTTACCATACAAATTTGTCTCATAGGTGAGAATGTATTTTATACACCACAATAATTCAATCCTTGGCTTTTCTCTTGAGATTGCCCACAGGGTGCTAATTGCATTGGTGACTTGTGTTACACTCACATTACAAATTATTCTGAGTTATCAACATCATTTTGCATAATCAAATAGCTGGCAAAAACAATGGCTTTTTGTCACTTATAGTACTACTTCTGTTTTGAACCAGAAGACTCTGTAACCTATTAGCAATTCCACCACCTCTGAAGACCCAGTTCTTCTTTCAACACAAAACTTTGTTTCACATTTACCTCTAAAGAAGAGTTTGACCTATTTATAGATTGGTGCCTTAAACTTAATCTTCTAGTATAAGAGTATTTAGCCAGACAGTGTGGAGCAATTTGGAAAAGTCTCAAAATTGGGTTGATGTTGTTATTGTAAATAGACTTCAAATTTAAGGGGTTAATGATAATTTTACTTAGGCAAAAGTTTTTAACAGTTTCACCTATATAACCTGCACACATAGCCATTGTTGTGATGTATTAAGTGTTTATATTTTCAAAACAAAATTGTTAAAGGTAAAAATCAGATACCTCAGTGAGAATAAAAAATGTGCAAAGAATATGAACAGGCAATTCACAGAGAAGAAATTCAGAGATTCAATGAATATGAGAACAAATAGTTAATGACATTAGCAATAATAAAATACTGGATACAACAACAGTGACAAATCACTTTTTCACGTACCATATTGTCAAAGATAGAAAAGAGCCGTAAAACCAAATATTAACACTAATATAATGTGGGTAGAAATGTAAAATTTCACAATAATTCTGTAGGAGAAAATGGTAGCATTTATAAAAATCATTCTTTTAAAAGTATTTTTCACTTTTAGGAATTTATCCAAAGGAAACAAATGAAAGTAGTGTAAAAATATTTTAACAAAAATGATTGTAACTACACTAAGCCATAGACAGAAAGCTGCATTATTCTTGGTTTTGTTTTTGTTCTTCTCATGTATGTGTCCTTAGTACCAAAGGTAGTGTCTGGTATAGGGATTCAATATAGGCTTGATTAATTATTTACATTGTCAAAAATTCACATGTCATCTAAATATCTAGCATTAAGATATTAAACAAAATAAATTATAGCATAGATTTACAATAGTTTATTATGCACCTTTAGAAAATAATAATTTCAGTAAGTTTTTGTGGACTTGGAATGACATTTAAAATAAGTTAAATATTAAGATATAACATTGTATGATTCTAATCTTATAAAAGTATATTATAAAATGTTCCCAGAATATAGTTTATATATGCTATAGTATTGAGAATTTTATAGGTAAGTTATGAGATTCAACTCTTTTTTTATTCATCAGTATTCTCAAAATTTTATACAAAGGTTGTATATTACTGACATAATTAGGACAAAATAAGTGAATTTTTACAAAATCATAAAGTAAAGAAAGTTTTTCTAAGAATAACAATAAAGGAGAAACCACAAAGGAAAAGATTGTAGTTACATAAAAATTAAAATTTTCTCTATTTTATATCATTATCTATCATTTCAGTTTTGTGCTATGTTGGAAAAGGAAAGTCTTTGTCTTTTAGAGATATATATTCAAGTACTGACAAGTGTTACAATGTATGAGATTTTCTTCAACATATCCGAGAGTTGGGAAGAGGTAAAACAGCAGAATTAAGTGGAGGGAGTTAAAATCACATTTGACATGAGCTGATAAATGTTGGAGCTGGGTGATGAATAAGTAGAGTCTGTATGAGTATCTCTACTTTTGTATATGTTCTAAGGTTTACAAAATATAAAAATTTTAATACCATAAACAAAAGTGATAGGCCAGCCACTCGTGCGTCTTGTCTGTAATCCTGGCACTCTGGGAGGTCAACATAGGTAGATTGTTTGAGCTCAGGAGTTGGAGACCAGCCTGAGCAAGAGTGAGACCCCGTCTCTACTAAAAATAGAAACACTAGCTGGGCAGGTGCCTGTAGTACCAGCTACTCAGGAGGCTGAGGCAGGGGGATCACATGAGCCCAGTAGTGTGAGGTTGCTGTGACCTATGACCCCACAGCACTCTAGCCTGGGGGCTATTGAATGAGACTCTGTCTCAAAAAAAAAAAAAGTGATAGATAAATCATAAACTGGAAAAAAAAACCCTGCAAAATGAATAACAAATTAAATAGATTCTCATCATATAATGAACTTACAAAGCAATGTAAAAGATTCATCTGACAATTTATGAAAGGAAAAGAAGAAATGACAATAAAAATAATTAAATGCGCCTGTGGCTGTGGCTAAGCCTGTGGCGCCTGTGGCTCAACAGGCTAAGGCGTCAGCCACGTACACCTGAGCTGGCAGGTTCGAATCCAGCCCAGGCCCGCCAAAAAACAATGACGGCTGCAACCAGAATTGGCCAGGCGTTGTGGTGGGTGCCTGTAGTCCCAGCTGCTTGGGAGGTGGAGGCAGGAGACTCTCTTGAGCCTAGGAATTGGAGGTTGCTGTGAGCTGTGATTTCATAGCACTCTATCCAGGGTGACAGCGTGAGGCTCTGTCTCAAAAAAAAAAAAAAAGAGAGAAAATAATTAAATGCTTATATAATAGTACACTGTATATAGACATATCTCTTTAAATTTTATTTAAAATGGAATAAAATTTCTCAACTACCAATACTTCGTTAAAATGACAAAAATCTATTGCTGACTCAAGTAAAACATCAGTTTGAAATACTGTTGATGACAATACAAATTGATAGACTTGCTGGTAATACATACGAAAAATCTTAGAAAGTTTGCTTACCTTTAGACCCAGAAATTTTATTTCTAGGAATTTAAACTAAGAAAATAAACATGGATACACACAAACATTTATCCAGGGAAATGTATGTATCAAAGTGATGTTTAAATAAAATAAATTAAAAAGATGGAAATAACCTAAATGTCTAAAAAAGTAGCATAAAGTCACTGTGGTGAATTTGTCAATGGAAATTCATACTTTTATTCATTCCCTTATTCATTTTTTTCCCAAAATTATTCACTGAGTTCCTACTAAGTGTCCAGTTCCAGTTAAGCAGTGGGGACAAAACAAAGGATAAAGACACTTTGCCCACTCAAAGGGGCTTGGTGTGTACTACAACAAACATAGAATAGGAAGTTACAGAATCACGTGACAGGAAGAGGCAGCTACTCCATGCTGAAGTCAAGGGAAACTTCGTTAAGGAGACAAAAAGAGTGAGAGCTCCCAAGAAACAAGAAACTAGTTAGGCAATGCCCTGGGGAAGGTGGGTTTCAGATCATTAAATAATACTGTGAAGAACATTTAAAATGCCTTCATGGCAAATGGTCTGGATAAATTAAATGGAGAATAAGCAAGTTTCAAAATCCTACATAATAAATACAGTTACAGTATCTATAAACACATACATCACACATATAATTAGAATATGAACAAAAATCTTAAGCCTATTTTGGCTGGTGAAAATGTGAGTGATTTTTTTTTCTTTCTATTTATCACTGACTTACAAGTTTTCTAAAATAAATATGTATTACTTTGGAATAAGAAAAAACTAACTAAAAATAGATTAAGGATCTTGTACTTGCAAAATTATGGTTTCCAAACCTAGGTACTTGAGTTGAAAGTGTGCTGGGTATTGAAGTCATAGGAACATTGCACATCGTTCCTTGGTATTGACTACAGGGAATTTTGGGGTTAGGAGAAAAAGATTAAATAAGGATTAGCAAATAATTAAAATATCCATTTTATATTAAGGCAATAACAAATATGAAATTGAAAGCAATATTTGCAAGCATGTCAAAGAAAAAAGAAGTGTTTTTTAAAAATCACGTTTCTTAGAGCTACTTTGGGTTGAATTCCTAGAAACTCAAGGGTATTTACTCATTTTCTCTACTTGAATGATTATCTTGAGGAACAATGACAGCAGTCCTGGTAACTGGTCATGTAACTTGCTGGGAGCTGGGGGCTCACAGTAAGACTGGCAGATAAGCTTTACTCGGGTGGTTTCCTGTGGAATATTGAACAAGACTCTTACTCGGGTGGTTTCCTGTGGAACATTGAACAAGACTCTTATTTATTACACACGTGCTCTAGCGAGACCTGTTTGCTCACCAGTGAACATTGGTAGACAATATAGACAGGGCTTCTATCCCATAAAACTTACGTTCCAGTTTTTAACATGAGAGAGTAAGCTTATTAAATTTGTTAGCCAATAATTTTATTAATACTCATCCAACAAATATTTACAGAGTGTCCACTAAGTCAGACAATGTTCTAAGTAGTGGGAACAGAGCAGGGAACAAATACTCCCACATTTACAAAATTAAGACAAGTTCTCAATAAGAAAAAGATAAAGGGAACAAATAGGACTTTTATCTACCTGAATTCATCCACCTGTGCATAAAGGTGTAGTGTGTAAGAAGAGTATTCCCTTATTTCTTTATATAAATTAAACCGTAGCTAAATATTAGTGAAAATATTTTTACCTTATTGATTTCCAAACTATTACTTTTGACCAGTCTAAGAAGATAAAAATAACCTTTTCCACAAGAGAGATACTTGAAGAATATTAAACTTGGAATGTTAAAAAAAAAACAAAACAAGGATCATGTATTGTGTTTTCCTCTTTGTAATTCCCTGGTGAGCCTGGTCCTCCAAGGGCTGCCGAGGACACAAACACAGCTAGGCCACCTGTGGGAAGCTGCAAATGCCAGGAGGTGTTTGACCAGAGGAGTCTGAGGTATAATTTATCTGTGTGGCAAGCAGATTGAGCAAACTCTGATGTGATTTTGGGCTTAATTATTTGGATAAAAGGTAAATGGCACATGAGTGAAATCCTCAAGTGATACAAACTTGGGCGTTATACACGCCAGTGAGAAGTGGAGAGCGTGCAGGGGTGTAGGAAGCAGCGTGCAGCAGGACATTGGAGAACGTGCACCTGAGAGGAAGACTGATGTCTAGGGGGTCGTGCACTGGAGAATTCTGTCTAAAGGTCTGTAAATCACACACTCAGTCTTGTACACTTATCATTGCATCATATGTACCTTCATAGTGAAGATTGCTAATCTTCTGATATAGTCCCTATTAAAAGTCTAGAGATGAATGAATTTCAATTGTGCAACAGATGATTTTATTCAAGTAGGAGCTTCTACTCCTCAAGTGGAGACAATTAACTAACAACCAATTAACAAGGAGTTGGAAAGCAATACAATGGGTATCACTACATTTGGGAAATCCAAACATGGTTGTAACTGAAAGTCACTCACCATGGTGAAGGTTCAAACCTGCTTCCAAAATCCTGGCTTCCCATCTCTGCCTAGAGAAAGCTTCACTTAGCTCCAGTTCTCCCCAATCCCTTATTTTATTTCAGTCCAATTCTCCTACAAAATAGTTTTTTTCCCTCAAATTGTGGCATTGAATTTTACAAGCGTGCCACTTGAATTCTTTCTCTCCATCAGGTGTCACCTGTGTGGGTCTGAGTTCATTCCTGAGGCCACCTGCTTCCCAGAAGGCAGCGTGAGGATGGCTCACGCGCTGGTGACGTCGCTCCTCCCATCAAGTGACCTAGGGTGGCTTCAGGATTCAGAGAAGCACTTTTTCTCCCATTATTAGTTTTCTCCATGAAAATAGCTTCTCCTCCCGAGGGTGATACGTAAACATTGATGTTTATTAAAGTGTATACTGTATTTTAAGGAATACTAAAAAAAAGGAGAATATAAAAATGCATTAGCAACTAATTACAGTTAATGTTCTTTCCATACCCTTCAACTCTTACCAGGTGTTAGTTTAACACTACCTGGTTCTGTCTTCACACCTGACTACCTGGACCGTTTCCTGGTGGTAGGACCTCTCATGGCGGGCATCCTCTTCACTCTGGGCTCGCATCCCTCAAACCTCTCATCCCTACAACTCCTCCCCTCCAGAAGATCTCACCTTGCTTCTGTTGCGTGCTGGGAGCCGGAGATGCTAATTCTTACGACGTAACTGGCCACTACTTCCCACTTTCCTCTACTGGAGGTGTCAGAAAGTTATCTTTTTGTTGCATGAGGACTGAGAGAAACTGGATAAGAAGACACATATATATAGAAGGTGACAAAAAATATGCGCACATTTTAAGAAAAGGAAAAAAACTGTATCAAAATTGTAAATACTGGATGTATGCTGATGATCTTTGCTGTCTTGTGTATTATATCTTGTATCACTCATAATTGCAGAAGTGACTTGAGTATTACAATTTTGGTACAACATTTTCCTTTGTTAAAATGTTATACATTTTTTTGGCACTGTGTATATATACATATACATATACATATGTGATACATACTACGTTGGAACTTATTATCTGATTCTTTTCCTTCCCAGGAATTCCCTCGTACCCCCCTTGCACTGACGATTGTGCAAAGTACAATCACTTAAAAGTACATTTCATTGCCTTTCAAGCCAGTTCTAAGCAAAGAAACCCTCTGAAATTGATTTATATCTGAAGACAGGGAGCTATGACCAGGATTGTGCTGTAAATATTCAATAGTTTGTTCAGGGGTAAAGGGACAGGGGAAAAGTAGTAGTCATTCCAGTAGGCATGACTTGTAGCATTTGCCATTTGCATGGTTTAAATACTTCTGATCTTAAGTTTCCAGTGGTTTTAAACTGGTCTTAAGTTTCCGATGGTCTTAAATTTCCATGGCTGGTCTTAAGTTTCCAATGCTTTTAAGCTTTCAATGTGTTGCTGAATGTGGAATTGAAACCATTTGATATTAATTGGTCCTACAGGCTCCAACACACCACTAGACACAAACTTTCAAAATGTATTGAACAACTCAGGACAGATTTCAAAACACCCAGTCACAAGTTTGGGGGCCCCACATGCATTCCAGATCTTTGCTTCCTGCAAAGTCTCTGGATTACCTGAGTACAAACTCAGATATATTGTCCTTATGTAAATTTTAAATGTAAAAACATTGGAATTTTTAAAAGACCTAACATAGTCGAAGCTAGGAACCACTATTTATATCAAATCCATCAGCTCTCAACGTGATCGCATTAAGCAGCACCCCTGTTCACTCCCGCATTAGTGGATTACACTGGTCCCGTTGCTAAGATTATTTCAGATTACAGCTGACAAAGTGTTTGAACAATGTACATACACTCAGAACTAATCCTGAGTTGAAGAAGAAAGTGCATAAATAGTGGGAGGAAAAAGGCCTGATTACAAAGAATGTTCTTCAGTTGTATTTCCTGAGGTGTGTCCATAGGACAATCATGCACAGAAGAAATCTTCCTTGGAGACAAAAATGAAAATTAATTCAAAATCATTCGAATAACTGATATTGACAATTCACCATTTATAGCCCCAATCCTTCCTCTTCCGTGAAGACATTCTACAATATCTTGCTGCAAAAACGACTTGTCTCACCACCCAGGGGATGAACCTTTGAAGGAAGTGACAGACCAGACGTCCTTTGTGTCCTCCATAATAGAGAACAGGTACCATTCCAGTCATGTGTTGCTGTGTAACAAATCATCCCGAAACTAAATGGCATAAAACAACAACATTCTTTTATTGGCTTTCAGAGTTCCGCTGGGTGCTTCTGGGCTCTCTCAGAGAGCTGCGGTCAGCTGCCGGTCTGACACTTGTCAGCGGGAGGCCGTCCGAGCACCCCTCTACCTGCACAGCCTCAGAGCTTCTCCATGCCCTCTCGCCAACAGAATGAGCTTGGGCAGCCACACTTCTCACAAGATGGCGCAGAGCTCCACAGGGGAATGTCCTGAAATAAACTGGGAGAAGAAAATGCATGGACTTTCCTTACCTAATCTCAGGGGTCACACGACTTCAAGTCTGCCCTCGTCTCTCAGTTGAGGCAATCTCAAAGGGGAGAGAAACAGAGTCCACCTCCCTTATTTTACTTTTTTTTAAACTTCAATAACTATCAGATGATAAATTGATTTGTTTTCATGAATGTATAAACCTGTGAAACAATCGTCACATCCAGGACAATGAATTTACCAATCACTCTGAAATTTTTCTCATCCTCCTTTGTAATCCCTTCTTCTTCTCCTTCCTCCCAACCCTAGGCAACTACTGATGGACTTTCCGTTACTATTCATTAGTTTGCATTTCTAAATTTTATATAAATTGAACCCTACAAGACATTCTCTTTGTCTGGCTCCCTTCCTTCTGCAAAATTATTTTGAGATTCATCCATATCGAAATTCATAGTTTCTTGTCTTGTTGTGGAGTTGTATCCCTCTGTGTAGATATTCTACATTTTGCTTATCCATTCTGATGTTATGGCTATTTGGATGGTTTCCAGTTTGGGGCTACTACAAACAAAGCTGCTATGAATATTCATGAAAATCCTGTGAATGCCTATATGTTTTTGTTTCTCTTAGGCTTCATCTTACCTCTGAGTGAAGTGGTTGGATCACATGGTGTGTGTTTAACTCTTTAAGGAACTCCAAACTATTTTTCAAAGTGGCCACACCACTTTACATTGCATCAAATATATTTTACATTAACTCTGATATATTGGAGTTTCAGTTTCTCCACATACTCACCAACACTTGTTGTGCTATGGCTTTTACGAAGAGATGAAAGTTGGCATGTCACTGTGGTTTTCATTTGCATTTCCCTCATACCTAACACCGTCAAGCATCTTTTCGTGTGCTTTAGTGCCATCACTACATCTTCTTTGGTGAATTGTCGAATCTTGACTATTTTTTAATTAGGTCTTTTTTTTTTATTATAGTTGAGCTTTGAGACATCTTTATGTATTCTAGGTACAAGTCCTTTGTCAAATACAGTACAAATACAGTAGACCACCTCCATAGTTGACCACCTGTCTAAATTGACCACCTTCTTGAGTTACCTAATTTTCGCAGACTGGACATGTACCCCATGTACGTATCAGCACAGCAGGCCTAGTTCCTTATGTTGACCACCTTCATACCTGGACCAGTTTGTTACTGGGGCTCAACTTACAGGGTTCTCCTGGGTATGCTTTGCAAAACTATTCTTTCAGTCTGTCACTTGTGTTTTCAAGCACTTAATGGTTTTTTTTTCAACTTTTAATTTTGAAATAATTGTATATGCACAGAAAAAGTACAAATGTTCTCACTAGCCTTTCCCCATCTCTCCTGGTGGTTACATCTTGTATAACTATAGTAAAATATCAAAAACAGAAACCCAAGGTGGTACATGGAATGTGACACATTCAATACTATGGTGGTAACCACCACCAGAGTAAAGTTGTAGAATAATTTCATCATCACAAATACATTTCTTGCTGTGCTACCCAATTATAGTGACACTCCCCCCATTTTCCCTAGCATCCCTGACTTTGGCAACCATGCATCTATTCTCCATTTATGATGTTTTCATTTTGAGAACTTTTATAAAAGAAATCATATAGTATGTGACATTTTGAGGTTAGGTTTTCTAGTCAGCATAATTCCCTGGAGTCATCATAATTGTTATCTGTAGTACTTACCTTTTTCATTCCTGATTAGTATCCCATGGTATACCACTGTTTGTTTAACCACTCACTTACTGAAGGATATTTTTATTGTTTCTAGTTAGGGCTATTATAAACAAAGCTGCTGTGAACATTGTGTGCAGATTTTTGTGCAAATGTATGTTGTAATTTCACAGTGCTAAATACCCAGGACTGTGATTGATGATTTATGTGGTAAGGAGTTGTTTAGTGTTTAAGAAACTGCTACACTATTTTTCAAAGTGGTTGTACCATTTTACATTCCTATATTATTGCTCATATAATGCATGTATGAGTAACCTAGTGTCTCTGTATCCATATCAGCATTTGATCCCCCATTTTTTTGTTGTTGTTTTTAAGCCATTCTGATGTGCTTATTTCTTGTGGCTTTAATTTCTTTTCCCCTAAAGGCTAATGATATTAAACATCCTTTCATGAGCCTATTTGCCTATATCCACTTCAATGAAATGTCTGTTCATGTCTTTTGCACATTTTCTAACTGTATTTTATTTTACTCTTGAATTTTCAGAATTATTTATATAGTATACATAAGGCAATTAATTATGAGTTTAATTATCTTCTTAAAAGATTTAAATGAGAAAAAATATTAAATAACCATTTCCAGTACTTTCTATTTCCATCTGATCTCACTTTCTTTCCTTATTAAGGAATTTCTTTAATTTTTGTGAAGCATGGTTCTCTGTGTGATAAACTCTTTCAGTTATTGTTGTATATATGGAACTGGAACATCTTCATTTTTGGAATTTTTTTGCTGGATATAAAATTTTAGGTTGACTTTTTTTTCTTCCTATAAAGATGTTGCTCCACTTGATTATCCTAAGGAGGAAATCTACTGTCATCCTTATCTTTTTAATCTATAAAAATACATTTCTTTTTCTCTGATTGGTTTTAAGATTTTTTTTTTCTTATCACTGGTTTTAAACAATTTGATTAGTGTCCTTTTCTTCTTGTTTCCTATGCTTGGGGCTTTCTGAGATTTTGGGGGATAATTTTCATTAAATTTGGAAAACATCTCACCATTATTTTTTTCAAATATTTCTTTGATTCTTAATATATTAAGCTTCTTGAAATTACACAGATCACTGATGCTCTTTTCACTTTTTAAGCTACTTTTTTCTGTGTGTTTCATTTTTAATAGTTTCTATTATATGTCTTCAAGTTTGTCAGTATTTTCTTTGGCAACATCTGATCCGCCATCAAACATAAGTACATTTTCTATCTTAGATATTATAGTTTTTAATCCCTGGAAGTTTGGTTTGGGGTTTTTTTTTACTTTTCCCTATTCATAATTAACTTTTTGAACATCTAACTGTTAAAAATGTTTTAATGTTTTTGTCCTCTAACGCTAACATTTCTGTGAATTCTAGGTCAGTTTCAATTGGTTATTTTTTCTCTTTATTATGGGTTGTTTTTCTCACTTGTTGGTACACCTGGTAACTTTGGATTTGATACTAGACATTCTGAATTTTCCTTTATAGGAAGGTGGATTTTTTTGTTATTCATCCATTAAATATTCTTGAGCTTTGTTCTGGGATGTAGTTAAATTACTCGGAAACAGTTTAATACTCTTGGGCCTTATTTTCCAGATTTTTTATGTGGAACCAGAGCAACATTTAATGTAGGGTCAACTATTCCCCTTTCTTGACACCAGGCCCTTTTGAGTACTCTACCCCAAGCATTTTGAATTATAAAGTTTTCTAGTTAGTTGACAGGAATACACACCATCCCCTGCCCTGTGAGATGCCCATATTTGTGGGAGGAAACTACCTAAGGCCAAGAAAAAAACACAGTGCTCTGCCAAATACTCGAAGGGCACATTCTGCAAATCTCTGGACTTCTTTCTCTGTGTGGCTTTCTTTTTCTTCTTCTTCTTTTTTGAGACAGGGTCTCCTGCTGTCACACAGGCTTGACAGCAGTAGAATCATCCTAGCTCACTGAAACCTCAAACTCCTGGGTTCAAGTGATCCTCTTGCCTTAGCCTCTTGAGTAGCTGGGGCTACGGGTATGCACCACTATGGCCAGCTAATTTTTCTACCATTTTAGAGATGGGGTTTTGCTATTTTTGAAGCTGGTCTCAAACTCTTGGCCTCAAACAATCTTCTTGCTTGGGCCTCCCAACATGCTGGGATTACAGGAGTGAGACACTGGGCTGGCCTGCTCTCTCCTTGTGGCACACTGTCTGGTGTCCCACATTGCTTTCATCTCCCAAGACTCTCAATCACAGCTCCTCAACACAAAGAGTCTAGTGGGCTCTGCCTAGATTCCTCTGTTTTATGACACAGTTTGGAAACTCTCTGAAGTCACTAAACTGGAGCAACGCTGGGCTCACCTCAGGTGTTCCCTGCCTCCTAGAGATCTCCGTCCTTCACCTGGACTCCATCCAGGGTTTCAAAAATGGCTGCTTCCAATTCTTTGTTGTTGCTTTTTTGTCATTGCTATTGTTTCAGATGGAGGGGAAAATCTAGTTCTTGTTACTGAGCCTTGATCAAAGCAGAAAAATTCTACTTCTTAATCACCAAACAGAGTCATCATCAGTGTGGATTATTGAAACAGGCTTATGGGAGTTAATACTTGGGGGTCCAATTATTTGTAATGTGCTTTGATTTCCTGTTTCATCCTCCCAGCAACCTGAAGAAGTAGGTATTCTACCCCTCATTTGACATATGACTGTAACATAAGCTCCATGAGGATGGGAGTTTGGTTTCTCTTGTGAACTGTCGAATCCTCATAGCCTAGCATAGTACCTGATACATATGAGGAGTGAACAGTAGACTAAAGATGAGAAATCAAACATACAAGTTGTTAAGTGAATTACTCAGTGTCAAAGCTAACAAGTCACATATCTGATGTTAAGATCCAGTTACTAACTGACATATCTATTTGGTTGCCACTAGTTTACACTGAGCTCAGCAAAATACACCAACTTGTGATAATTAAAATGTCTTATCTTTTCAACAGATAGTTCTGGGAAAATGCTGGATATCCATATACAAAAGGATATTATATACATTTTCTAACAACATTGTATTCTAACCTCGTTCAGAAAAAATAACTCTAAATGAATCAAAGACTTAAATGAAAGAGGTCTTTGTAAATGTAAAACTATAGAACACTAGGAAAAACATAGAGGAAATGATTTCTTTCTTTCTTTCTTTCTTTTTTGAGACAGATTCTCACTCTGTTGCTCTGGAGTCATCATAGCTCACAGCAACCTCAAACTCTTGGGCTCAAGTGATTGTCTTGGCTCAGATTTCTGAATAACTGGGACTGTAGGTACCCACCACCATGCCCAGCAAGTTTTTCTATTTTTAGTAGAGATAGGGTCTTACTCTTGCTCAGGCTGGTCTCAAACTCCTGAGCTGAAGCAATCCACCTGTGTCAGCCTCTGAGTGCTAGGATTACAGGCATGAGCCACTGTGCCCAGCAACAATGATTTCTTAAACATTGTACCAAAGGCACAGGTGGCAAAAGTAACTATAGACAAATCAGACTTCATCAAAACTGCAATAGTCTGAGTCTATCATCTTATCAGATGACTGTGAGCAGCTAGAAATAACTGGGGAGAGAGAAAGTGAGGGATTCAGTTACTGTGCTTTAGGTTGCAAGTAACAATTCCTAACTAGAAGTGGCTTAATTAATAGGTTTACTATTTCATACAATGAGAAGTTTAGACGTGGCAGTTTCCAAGTGGCAATTTCCAAGTTAGTTAATTAACATTTCATGACCGCTACATCTGTGAGTCAGCCTTGTAATTTTTTTGCTTTCTTTTTTCTGCTTTTCTGTCATTTTGCCACAACTCCAAGCTCCATATGCATAAAATGAATTCTGAAAACAGGGAGGATCATGGGATTCTCCTCATGAGTCTGTCATTTTTATATAGAAAAGGAAAGTCTTTCCCAATAGATTTTTCTTTTGAAAATAAAATGAGTTTATGTCCATCCCTAAAACAATCCCTGGCAAAGGAAAGTGGAAAGAGGGTGAAAGTTTTAGACCAATGATGACTCATCTCAGGGGAGCTATATTACCTTCTCTGTGCTTATTTTGCACAATAACTAGAAAAGAAAGCAGAATTTTGTTATCCAGTAAAAAGAGGAGAGAAACATGGAGAATCAGAATAAAGATCTGAAAAGCTTGAGTGTACCATAGAACAGGCCAGGAACCAATTAAGAGAATTTTTTTTTTCTTTTGAGACAGAGCCTCAAGCTGTCACCCTGGATAGAGTGCTGTAGCATCACAGCTCACAGCAACCTCCAATTCCTGGGCTCAAACAAGTCTCCTGCCTCTGCCTCCCAAGTAGCTGGGACTACAGGTGCCCGCCACAATGCCTGGCCATTTTTTAGTTGCAGCCATCATTGTTGTTTGGCGGGCCCAGGCTGGATTTGAACCCGCCAGCTCAGGTATACGTGGCTGGTGCCTTTGCCCATTGAGCCACAGGTGCCAAGCCAATAAAGAGATTTTATATTTCTAAATGTAAGCCCCATATAATAAAATACATAGTATAATCACCTTGGTATGACATATGCATTTATCTGGCATGGGGTTAGGGTAAGAATAACATATATACAAAAAGTAAATATCTTGGGCATCCAAGCAAAATTAGGCCTCAGTGAAAAAAGGAATTGACCTTGCCTGCGGAAGGACCCTGGGCTTCAGGTTATAGAGTTTGTATTGACTCTGCCTGCGTATGGACCGTGGGCTTCAGTTTACAGAGTTTGTATACACAGATTTTCTACTGTGAGAAAATAGATAGTAGAAGAAGATGATAGAGAGTGATGGAAAGAACAATGGGGAATATGCTAGATGGAAGCAGGGGTCACACCTTGATCTCAAACCAAAATCTAAAGAGACATCTTGACCTTCTTCAGTTCCTCAAATGGTGCCAATAGACAAGGTGAGTGTTCCAGGGTCCATCTTTCCGTACGTTCCTAGGAATTCCTTAAAGAACATCTGGGTTGAAGAAGCAACTTATCTGAGCTGCCAAAATGTCACTGCATTTAAAAATCCTGTTTTGAGCCAAGTAAAAAGCATAGCCCTTCGTGAATGTGGGAATTTCACGGCCAGACCCATCACCTTAATCTAATAAAACTTTGTTACAGAAGAACTCTTTAGACTGTGAACATTCATATCAAAGCTTAATTACACTTCTTCAGAGTAGTAACAGTACATGAAAATGAGGGCATAAGAATGCATCAGAAAAAGTTTTATTTAATATGTTCAAATCAGATTTAACAGAACTCAAACCTGTTCCAGCACATCAGGCATAAGGTCTCTTTGGTCTTTTTTGCCACTTTTAAGAAATATCTGCACTTGGGTGGTGCCTGTGGTTCAAAGGAGTAGGACACTAGCCCTATATACTGGATGTGGTGGATTCAAACCTGGCCCCAGCCAAAAACTGCAAAAAAAAAAAAAAAAAAGAAAGAAAGAAAAAGAAATATCTTCACCTTTGTAAAAGAACTTGGCAGGTGGGTCTAAAGTCTGCATGACAGCAAGAACTGTCAGGAGAAGCAGTTCTCCTTGTTAGATTTTCTAGACTTAATCAGCATCTAGGGCTTATATACACAGAGTTTGGACTGAGTTTATATACTTTATATAAAAGTTTACTTTAGTGCTGACCCATTCCATTATCCTATTTAAGCAGAACAGCTTGCTATCACCACCAAAGAATGGTAGATTTGCTTTTAACATTATCCAAACATTCACTTCACAAA
Organism: Arctocebus calabarensis; assembly: GCA_963573935.1. Taxonomy (NCBI): domain Eukaryota; kingdom Metazoa; phylum Chordata; class Mammalia; order Primates; family Lorisidae; genus Arctocebus; species Arctocebus calabarensis. The sequence goes on along the minus strand of CAUYON010077436.1, from coordinate 27,225 downwards.
TAAAGAAACTCATACCCCCTCCCAAAAGAAAGTTAAAAGAAAAAAGAGTACATCAAAAATAATTTTCATGTACTCCACTTGTTTCATTTCTGAGAGAATTATCTTAAAAGGAGATTGAAATGCACCGATAAAGATTGGATAGGCCCAGATTTGGTTCAGGATGATGACTTCCTTAGGGAGTGTGCCCCACTGAGAAGGCAGGCTCAGAACTCTAATATGCTTGTCCTTCCATTGAATATAAGAGACAGTGGGAAGTTTCTAAGGTCTTGCTATAGTTATTCTGAAACTAGCACACCAGAGTCCATTTGTTCCATATACTTTCAAGAGTAAACAACATTATGAATGTCCTCAGTGGCCCTCAGTAGAGAATTCTCTGCCTATAAGATGATATTAATATAACACATCTCAGTTAATTCTGCATTCTACATATAAAATCCAACCCTTAGGAAAGTCACCATGTGGATGACTCTTTGAGAGTTTCTGGTTCTATCTGAAGACAGACAGAGCCCAAGACTGAATTACACTCACCTACATGAGATTTTGAATGAAAACTACAATAGAGATATAGGATGCCACTTCCACACATTGCTTTCTTATGAAAAGATATCAGCAATACAATAAAAATGATGAACAGAATTCCCTGTATCAGTTGGACGTAGTCTTCATTTAACCATTTGGAAACGTCAGAACAGGAGAAAGGCCACTATTCTAAAATATGGCGAAGTATTTTTATCTGACTGGAGGAGTGTGCTGCTCTGGCTCACAGCAAGAACAGCGACCCAGCTGAAGAAGAGTGTCACACATAAAATCTGGTTTGTAATGTGTCTTTCATTTCAGCAAATGACCTCCTTTCTGCCACATATCAAAGAAGCCGTACAGAGTCAACTGACCTCTTCGAAGTGGGCGAGAAAAGTCTGTTCTGCGACATTGGCAGTGGGTTTCCAAGTTTGATTCTTTCCCTAAACTGGGATGGTATAAATCAATCCCCAGCCACCTGGGTACGAGACAGTCCACCCTTTGGGTTTGTTTAAGTTGTTTGAGACCATTTCAATAGCAAAAAGGCATGAGTTCTTGAAATTGTTCAAATCAGGACAGTTATGTGGGTGAAGGGCATACTGCCAATGATTAGAGAGAGGCAGGTAAGAGGTTTGTCCTGAGCACACAGCAGTGTACGGCCACCCTGCTCGTACAGAAGAATGAGGGTGGGGTTGTAAGAAGTATAAACACATATGGAAAGTACACCCCATAAAACTGCACTATATAGCCACTGTATTTTCATGGAAACAGAAATGACTTTGCATATGGAAATCCCCTTCCATGACAGCACTGGTTGATGTCACTGGAGGTGGAACCAGAGGTGGGAGAGAGCACTTCTGCAAACAGAGCAGGGGCTTCTGCTACTAATTATGATGCGAGATTCCTATGGGGTAAAATGATACTTAAGAAGGAGGATAGAATGGGTTAGGAGGTTCAAATCTGCTGCCTTCCATTTTGGTCGTTTGTCCCTTTTTTGATAGCTACCAGCACAGAGGAGAAAAAGGAAAAAAAAGAAGAATCTGTCCAGAGCAAGAGCGTCTGTCCTTGTCCCAGCAGCAAGACTCTTATGGGAAGGAGAGCTGCTCAGAGGCCCCCACAGAACAGTCGGACTCCCACCAGAGCCATTTCAGTAAACTCAGACTTTTTATAACTACAACCATTTCCAACCATGGTGAATTCCAGGAGTTAATTTCTGCTTTAAACCCTTTAAATGTAAAGCACAAGCTAATACTAATTGAGAAATCTATTAGGCAAATATTTGGGGAAGAAAAAAATCCACCTTTTTTTTTTTTTACTGTTGTTGTTGTTATTGAAATGTTTCCCACTCCTTACCCCCTCAAAAAAAGAGGGGGTGCTGGTGTGGGGACAGAAGAGAGAAAAGGAGAAAAGTGGCTTCAGCTCAGTGGAACACTAAAAAATGCACATGAATCAATTATGAAAAAGAGAAGGTCCCTTTGAATGAGGAAAAGCTGATTGGAATTAAGATAGGCTTTGTTCCTATCTGCAAGGTACAAGGAGGGGACTTTTCAGCGGAACAGAAAAGGGGGATTTGGGACTGTTTGGCTGCTTAATGCTATAGTGCTTCAGAGCCCATGTGAAAATTTGCTGCTGGCTATTAATCATCATTGTGCCCCTGCAAAGAAGCTGTTACAATGATGACTATATGTCATTATATTCCCACTGTAAGTAACGAATCAGAGAGCTGGGAAAGTTGGATAAGAGCGGCTGGCAAACTTTTAAGCGGTCGAATCTATTTAAATAAATTTACATCACATTTGCTACTTTCTCTGGTATGGGAATCATACTTTAAAATGAAACAATATGCTGTGTTCATGGGGCCTGGTCTTTTATTCCCCTGTCTCTGAGCCTACTTTCCAGGTCAGCCTTTGCCAGCGCTGACAGCACGCTTTTCTCATAGCCTCTCCTTCTCATAGCCTTTGGTTGCTTTCAAGTTCAATTTAGCACAATAAAGTTGTTATGCATGACAGTTTGGAGAGCAGAATAGGTGGTGTCTGAGCCCGCTGTGTCGCTACAAAGTGGGTCCATTCTCTGTGGGCCGGCTCAGTTACTGGAGCCTTACTGGTGGGGTACAGCCGTGGACTTCCAGACGCTCCCATCCTGACGAAAACAATTAGCTTCAAACCACACGAAGCCTCGGGGTCAGCCTCCCTTTGACTGAGACTGCGCCATTTAATATGCTGCGGTGGATTTCAAATTTATGTTGATTTATCCTGTTGTGTCCCTCTTTTATGCACTTTATTTACAGATGTGTAAAGAACAGGGAAAGTTGGAATCTCCCATGCTTACAAAGTTTTATTAGAAACCTAAACCATTGTTTTATGTTTATTTTATAAAGAAATAGACTTGAAACATGTCAGGCTTAATTCCATTAGGCCGAACTGCCCAGATCAGAGCCCTGGGGTTTGGAAGACACAATCTGAAAGGAAGTGTCTCCTTGGCTAAGCATCACCAACAAACCAAACAACAAACAACCCTAAAACACCACTGTTGTCGAGATAGTTTCCTATTGTGGAAAACTACCCCCAAACTCCACCCTGACCTGAAAGCGACAGATCTTTTAATAGAACCAAAATGTAATTTTTCAACCATTACAAGCCACCACGTGCATTTGTGTCTGTGCATATGGCTGTATCAGATCAATTAGTGTTTAGCATTCGTTGACGTACACCCAAGTGCTGACTTAGAAATATGATACAAAATTCAGCTGCCGGAAAACAACTACATGTTGTTTATTATTATTATTAATCAGTTTTGACACTGCAGAACTGTCATCGTCCAGAGAATATGGCATCTTCTCTGGTTTTTCTGCAGAGAATTCTCTAACAAAGCAAATTTAGGGGTACTGTGCTTTTTACCATTAGAGTCATCCGGGCCAGATGTCTTTAGTCTCTCAGCTCCCCGGGTGAAAAAAAAAAAAAAAGAAATTACAGTTGTCCTAACTACTGACCTCACTAATTATAAGATATAACCATCAAATAAGTCTCCTTCTAGAGTATAAATTAACCAAAAGCATATCTTAAAAGCATATTCCACTCTCCTAAAAGAATTTGTCATTTTTCTGAAAGCTATTTGTAACACTTAAAATATTTTTTTCCACCAAAAAGGGTGAAATAATAACAGGAACCATGCCACATAATACTTGCTTTAACTGCGTCTTAGTAGAGAATAGTAAAAAATAAAAATTATACCATGGGAAGAATTTCCCCCAAATAATTTTATTTTCTAAGATAAAATTTAACGTAATTTAAAAAATGGTTTTGACCAAGATACATCATTAAAAGTAGAAATCTATATCTCATTTCAGCAAAGTTTCAGAAGGAAAGTCAATTGTTTGCCCTGGTCATTTCTCTCCTTCTGCCATTATTTGAATATTATTTGGTGTCATTTTTAGTAAGGCATTTTTTAAAGTCTCCATTTAGAATGGTTTTTGAAAATACAGCTGGACCGACAAAGAAAAATTACATTATGAGAGACAGTAAATGTGTCTGTGACAAAAGCATTATATCCTTTCTAATTTTCAGATGGGATAATTTCTTTGCCATTCAAATGAGTGAATACTCCAAAAATTGACCAAGCTATTTAACTAATAATATGCACTCAAACAGTCTTTTATTTTTCTTGAAGAAATGTGTCAAAAGCACATAAAAAAATTCCCACATGCAAAAGTAGTGTGCACATGGTTAGATGTCAGCCAGGTCGGGTAGGTACACCGGGTCTGCACACACACAGCCCACACGTGGAAGGCCTCTCTGGTAGTGACTACAAAACTCAGCATCCATCTCTACATCCGAAATCTCCAGTGGGAAACAGGATGACTTACCATAAAAGTCTGTCTCCTTATCGCGAAAGAAATTTCCTAGAAAAAAACCATTACATTAATAAAAAGACATAAAAGACAGTTTTAGAAGGAAGCTTGAAGGATTATATGAGATCATAAGGACTTTACACAACATTTACAGAGAGTCTGAGTTTGGGACCTACAAACTTACATTCCTAAGCTGTAAGTGAGGAAACAGTTGTGGAGGGACAAGCCGCCTTCACTTGCTAGTCAAGTCGCTTCTGTTTAGCTGAGATGAAAGATGCGTGGTGTAGAAGTCTGATATGAAACATGATGTGTCCTCCGTGTTCTCTAGGAGCAAAGGAAAGAAGAGAACAGAAAAGATAGACGAGAAAAAAAAGACAAAATGCAAAGCTCATTGCAAGGAGTGAATGTGAAAAGAAGTAAAGCCTTGGGCTCTGCAATAACCCTGCTGATTTTGTGATGATCTTTCCATTTTATGGATGAAAAGACAGAAGTTCTATTTAGGTCATTTAAAAATCTCCCTACCCTACAATGATTCATTCTTTTTCTCATCAAGGAAAAGGACAGAGAAGGTGCCTCGACAACATTAGCTAACCTTCATCTTTTAAGTCCTTTGGCTGAAAAAAGTACTCCAGACTCATGCTTCAGAAGAATGTAGTATTTGGTTTAAATCACAGTTGTACCACTTACTTGTTTTGTAGGGTAGGGAGACTTTTAAAAAGCCTAGAACTTCTGTCTTTTCATCCATTAAATGGAAAGATAATCACAAAATATGCAGGGTTATTGCAGAGACCAAGGAATCTGACCAAAGTACCTAACGCAACAATTGGAAGATAGTAAATACCCTATAAATATTGATTCCCTTTACCTTCTTAGTCTTTTGATATAGGTATTGCAATCCTCATCCTCAAATTTCTCTGTTGGTCAATATTAAGTCAAATTTCTTGACATAAAATTTATTTGGTTGTATTTAGTCTTTGCTCATACTGGCTTGATCACTGGAGCAAGTTAATAAAGATCTAAAGAAAGGTCGCTTATTCGGTGGCCATGGTACCTGCCCTCAGGTGGACATGACTTTAAAGACCCGGTTTCATGGTAACTACAAGATAATCTCAACAGAATCTCCCAGGGCCTTAGTTAGAAATCTGAGGAATCAAAAGTAAAGACATCCTTGACATTATAAAAATGTATTCTGCTTAGCGGTTAGTCTTATTGCCCCCAAATAGTATGTTTTAGAGGAATAATGCTTATGTGCTCATGAAAAAGAATGAGCAAATTCATTGACACAAAACTCACCTATTTATAAAGTAAGTCCTCAGAGGTAGAGAATCATGCTTCCCAAGTAGCAAACTTCATTCTCATGAAAGAGTTATGGAACCATGGAAGACTTGGACAGTGCGGGATTGATCTCTTTTCATTCAGTATTTGGAACTTGGCTTCCCTACTTTGAAAGTATTTGCCAAAACTTAATTCAGGACAAAACCTCCAGAGGGATGTGTTCTATTTCTACTTAGTAATATTATATAGTATATGTTCTCCAGCTTCTACCAATAATCTTGACCAACTCAGTGGCCAAAATTATTTTTTTCTAATATGCCACTGTCTAAGTAAATTCTTATATTAATAATAGCCTTAGGTAGTACAATGTATTTTGTAGAATTAAACAGGCATATTCAGTTATATTTTATATCAAACAGCAAAAACAAATTTAATTCTATGTTGCAAACATCACGTAATAGGTTGGAAGCATGATGAACATTTTTTACTAGGTGCAGCACATGAACCTATTGGCTTTTTATTCCAAAGTCTATTATTTTTGATGTCAATTGATTACCTTCCTTAACGAAACAAATGAAAGTTTGTTTAAAATAAGCAAAACAGGAAAGCCTCCCATTTTGACTTTTAAACCCATCTTTCTTTATAAATATTTGTAGAAAACCAAGAAGAGATTATATTTCTGCCTATTTCCCCATCTGTAAGCTATAAGAAGATGCATTTTCTTAGATTTTGTCATTATCTAACTGATTTTATTTCAAGACCTGGGCCGCGGTAAATTAAACATATGCATGCTAAATAGGTCATTTGTGCAACATACTATCTTTAAACAATTTTTTTTTTATTTTATGGGCGATGTTAATAAAGAGGCGTATGTGCTGTTTTATATACCTACATGCTTTACCACCATTTTTTAGATAAGCACCATAACTTAAGTTGTCTTCCACACAAAGTTCTGGCAAGCTTCAATAGATTCATTAGTGGGTTTTTCTTTACAACCAACGAAGCTCAAAGAGCTCCTAACAATGGGGCTAATCACTGCCTCTTCCCTGACCCAAGCTAGGTTTTCCCTCCTTTCACTCCAGACTCTTATTTCATTTCTGAGCAATTGGATTTCCGTGGCACTCCCAGAACAAATAAATATCTCCCTTTCCCCTGCTTACATCTTTTGTGTATATTTTTTCTATACGACTGCCCATATTTAAACGAGTGTGGTAATGGCAGGGTTCTTCAGGTAATCTTTCATTGGACATAAATGGTGTAGCATTAAAATGCAGATAATGTTACCTCAATTAGAGAATGCTGTGCAAAACTTGAAAAAGACGTAGCTAAATGTTTGGACTAAACAAGTAAGTCTATGTTGTTAGGAGTGGGGCTGGGCAAGTTGCATTTTCAATAGGTCCCTTAATGAATAAATGTTAGACTGTATCAACAGTCCTGAACAGGCTTGTGGTTTGTGTGTGCATGAAGTGTAATGGTATCAATTGACTGGCTCTTTGTGGTTGCTATAAAGTACTCTTGAATGTGTCAATGGAGAGAAGGCCTGCAGACAATGAAGCCATGACAGCTGAATGTCAGCAGCGACCTTGAACCTAAACTGGTTTCACCATTCCAGTGACTCCAGCTACAGTGAAGACACGCACTGGAGCTGGACCTTCGGCATTGCCTGTCATTTTCTGTGTTCAGATTCCAAGCACTTAAGTGACAATTTCACCACATTGCTAGACCCTGCTAATATGCATCAGTGAACGTTCACTGATTAGTGATGGGGCTAACGATATGTTCAGCATTTTAATAAGACTGGCATTGGCATTTGAAAATACAAAATGCAGAGCCAGACAAAGCATCATTCTAAACTAAATGTTTTATATAAGCAACCTCATCCAGAGAAGATACCCCAAACATGTCTTTTCTGCAGCAGTGGATTCTTTGATATCGATCTTGCATTACATAGCATTACGGCACATACATTACTGCACTCTTTATTGCTGCAAATAGCACATGATTAGTTAATTAAAATATGGCATCAAGGAATAATTAATATTTGTAATGCAGTGTTTCTTTAATGAAAAACAAGAGAATTCTTCTAAAGGTCACATTTACGGATTAAATGTGTCTTTAACATAAATGGAATGTTATTAAGCGAGGCTCAATATTCAGGAGAGAACTACAAAGCCTTTTGTGGCAAAACACTATTAATGAATTCAAGAAACTGAATCCCTTTGCTAATGCTGGAGTTGAGCAAGGTTAGAAGCCCAGCCACGACTGAGTGTTCTTAATGTGTTCACTGTACTCTGCAGCCAGGAGCCGAGGGCAGGGAAGGGAGGGAATGGGGTGACACAGGGGAAGAATGGAGAAAATGGAGGGAGAAAAGGAAGCGAGAGAAGGGCAGAGAGGGAATGAGAGACAGAGAAAACATGATAAAAAAAAAATTGGTTGATGAGAAACACAGAGCAACATGTATACAGTGAAGAGCAAAAATACAAAATATCGGCACGCAGATATAGTGGGAAGGATGGCTAATATATTTTTGGTGTTAAAACTTTATTAACATTTTACCACTATAAGCCGATCACAATTGATTCTAAGAAAAATGTAGCGTTTGCTAAAAATGAGCTATATAGAGAAAAAATTAACTTCATAACTATGGAGATTTATAAATGCAAATTTGTTATATCAGTGTAGATTGACATGAGGTATGATACAGGCACTTCTTTTAACTAGTATCTCTTTGAATCCTAATCAGCAATAAAAATGGTTGCATGATGTATTATTTTTGGATGTAAACAAAAGTTGGGCATATCTAGTGTCTTATTTCTCTGTGGTTATCTCAAATTCTCATGTAATAGTGAACTGTCTGATTGAATTTGTCCTTAAAAGTCCTTTTAAAGATACAGGGGAGAAAAAATGCTTAAAGGATATATCTGTGCTTTTTACTTGAAAAAAATTGAATGCTGGCAAAGATTTTCCTTTTCCTAAAAAAGAAAAAATCACGTGTACGTAGTCTTTTTAAATATAATTTAAAAGTTTCTCTAAAATAAACATGCTACTCTGAAAAATGTTTATTGTTCAGAAAACACTGTACATAAAGTTTACTATTAGTTTCTTTATCTTGTATAATGATTACTTTAAGAGTATTTTATCATACAGTATTAGAGAAATAATGGTAAAGACATCATATTGATTTTATATTTCAGTTAAAATATTCATTATATAAAAATCATACGTTAAAGATTATTAATATTTTAAGACATTCAAATAATAACCTAATATTGTGATCAACTTTCCTAGAAAAAAAAAGAACAAAATTAAATTTAGCATCTGGAGAGGTACTTTGAGTCCTCAAAATCAAAGTGTAATGAGGAAAATGGGGAAACAAAAATATTTTCTTGCATTCTTCATTTTCTTGCATACATAAAAGAAATCTTTAATGTATGTGATTCCTAGAAAGAATATCCTTTGATTAATAGATTCAAAGATAATTGTCTTTCTAATCTCTATAGATGGATTTGCAAAGTTGAGCATTCAATGTATACTTTTTTTACATTAGCATTATCATTTATAAGTGGGCTGATACTATGAGTTGGTAAAAAAATTATCTTCTTCATTGGTTTATTTTTAGCCAAAAGAAACTCTGTATTTTTATAATTATTTCAATACACAAATTTTAGATCAGAAAGAAAATATCACTATCACCCAGTTTTATTTTGAATCATTGAGATGTATGTGTATTCTATTTATTAGAAAAATATCATTTAGAAGGTTTTAATATTTATATTGACACTTGAAATGTATATAGATGTGGCATAATTTTTATGAATGTCAGAAAATCAATGCCCTGTACAGATGCCACCATTCATTATGAAGTGGCAGCTCTGCCAACTCCTCCTGTTGGGACATGTGAAGTCGACTGTTCACTCTGCAGGATGGAAGAACTTTCAAGGCGACAAGCTCCAAATCACAAAAAACTTGATGGCTGAAATGAACAGCTATTTTTGCTATTGTAGTTATTTTAAAGTAGGGTGCTAATTCTCAAATGAGGATTAATCTCCCATGCATATGTAGGTTATAGAATTTAAGTTTAAATACAAAAGTAGTCAAAAATGAAATTCAGGTTAACAGATCAACAGAATGCCTACAGCTGAGCCACTCATTTTTGCTGGCGTACATACGTCAGCAATCTTGACTAAACCTGAATTCAGGTGGCAATGTGAAAAGGATAGTCTCCATGAAATACAGACCATAAACATCTGGCTATGTTTCTTAAGAAAACATTCTGAATAAATGCTTGTATTATGAAGAAATTATAATAGGAGAGGTTATGGTAGAATTTGTGATGGAAAACGTTGTACAAGAGGCCTGCATTGATAGGGGTTTATTCTTGTACTTTAAGGTATGACTTGTAAAGATGGATGCCTTGTAATTCTTCTTCAACATACATGAACTTAAAGATGAATCATTTTAGAATATGCTTCAGTTTCTTAAGATCCTCCTAACTTTTTATTTTCAAAACCAAACCAAATAAAAAAAAAAGTTTGTGATGAACTTGGAGTTACTTATTTCAAAATTTCAGTGCTTTGTATATTTAAAATTCATCTTCATGTATTTATTTACTGAATATACATCTTTGTGTATTTAGTCAGGGTGTATTTAGTTTATTGTGTGTAAATTTCCATGGTAAAAAAAAGAAAGAAAGAAAGAAAGAAGAATGAACATTGAATTTCTGTGTCAACTTTCTGCTCCTTTTGTTTGCTTTTAAGCACCCAGTTTTTCAAGTATTGCCTGAGTTACAGCTATGAAGAAAGGCTCAAACCAGTTTCAGATGGTTTGGTTAAATGGGAAGCCCTGGTCTGAGACTCTTGCAGGGCCCCTCACTTGTCATAGGTGAAGGGGCTTCAATGCCGTTCTAAAGAACCACTCAGCTCTGAGTTTGTCTTGGACAATTCAAATTTAGATTGAGTCACTAATCTGGGGAACCTCTCTTATGTTCTAGACACAGTACTAGTAATTTTGTCATGTGATATTTTATGTATCTTTAGAGTCACCATGTGATGAAATTCCCAAGGCTCAGTAAGACGATGTGATTGGCTCTTGCGAGGAGAAGCTGTAGATTGAGTCAGTTCTCCTCACTCCCAAGCCAGCCCTCTCAGGGATCCTTTATGCCAAAGTCACCATCTGATTTACTCAGGTCAAGTAGCAGTACAATGAGGGAAAAGACTAGTCAAACCAGAATTTAGCTGAAAGGATGATGCCAAAAATCCTAGTAAGCTAGGGAAGCCTGCTTAAAAGGGAAGGAGAAGGTATACACTTGAGCCTGGGCTCAGAGGAAAAGAATTCTGAGATCTCCTACCTCAGTCAATTCTCCCTCTAAGAAAACTTCACTTTTCATCTCCAAAATAGATGTAGAGACACATAGAATTGCGCCTCTGATTTTAGCAAAGCTTGAGGTTAAGATGCTATAGCAGAGACTGGGTTGTTACTCAGCCCCACCATGATTCCATTCCCAGGCATGCCCCCCTTCTTTATATACTCATCCCACACTGCTGGAGGTCCAGGGGGAGTGGAGAGCAACGTAGCAAGTTCATTCTCATTACAGCCCTGATCAAGGATTTCATCTCTCCAAAAAAAAAATGAAAAGAATAATTCAAAACAAATAAGTTTATCCAGTGCCCAAATATTTAATATTATCATCTATTTAACTTCTTCACTTGCACTAAAATTGTTTTATTCTTAACTAACAACATTTTTCAAAACTTTAAAAAGAAAAGTTGACTTTTCTTATTGCAGTTAATGTTTCACATAAGTTCAACTCATTTTTAAAACAAAACTTAATTAAATTCTTGGTGGATGTTTCCTCATCAAAATGAAAGTACCTTTTATTCTTTAATTTTTGTTCATCGAAGTTACAAATTTGTACAAATTAACATTAAACTTTAGGAAAATATATGCTTCGTTAAGTAATGCTTTATAATCCAAAATGGGGCCAGATCACTGTCAGTTAAATGTATGCAATATTTATACTCATAGCATTATTAGTACACACGTAAATTCTACAAGTTCACTCTAACAATATATCTTAAAATAGAAAATTTACTGGCATTCATTTTTGTCAGCAAAAAAATTAAATACATGTAATGTTACATGTGATTTCAGTAAAATACACAAATATTTTTGTCAAATTTTGTTTGGGGAATTTTTCTTCTCAGTGTGAACTTATTTTACTCTATTCTATCATGCTGTCATTTTAAAATAAACCAAATAACACATATATTTTATAGTATTAGTGAAGATATAATTAATTCCAGAGGTAAAGATTGTCCTGTAAATACTCCAGCTGCTAGTACCTAATTGACTGCATTAGCTAAATTTGGTTGTACAGTTTTGGAAATGAATTTTATACTGTGGCCACATCAAAGCATAAATAATTATCAACAAAATATTTTTTAAAGTTCTGTTGTCCAGAAAGGAAAATGCAGCCTCATTCTACTTGTTATCACAAAGACATATTAATACTATTGTATAACTAAGCACATTTGGAGTCACCATGTAAATCTACCTGTCATGGTTAATTATAAACTACAGAAGAGATTGCTAATAAAATTAACAAATAAAAATAGCAATATTAAGTATTCAACCGCTCTTGGTCTGCAAACATATGAGAATTGTCACCTATAAATACCAGATGCCATTTAAATAATTAATCGATGAATTCCTTGTAACACATTATCTGGGAAGTAAGTATTTGCGATGAGGTGGGTTCCCTACAATCATGACCCCAAACCATGATTTCAGAATACTAAAAAGAATGTAGATTAGGAAGTATGAGCTACTTTTGAGTATTTCAAGGCCCAGTGCTATTTGGGTGTGGATATACCATGGACCAAATAATGTCACACAAATATGATAACCACAAACAGTAAAAAGTTCAATTGAACTTACCCATGACACCAATTTGGTAGCATCTGCAGACAACAACAGAGCAGAGGGCTTCCCTTCCACCACACTGAAAGCATTGGTTTTCTTCGGGTCACATAAAGGAAAAAAGGACTCATTCACATTAGGCCAGTGTAAATTCAAGTAATATGCCTTAAACATTGAGAAATAATTCAGCAGTAATATCTGAGATGTAGACTCCTGCTTTATGTGAAATGACAAGTTTTACTTATCATTAGCACAAAACCTAATTTATAATTTTTTTGTCATCCTTATGTGAGTATAAATGTAAATTTACCTTGTCTTAAATTCAATTTAAATAAAATGACTTAGGATTTCAGGTATTTCTATAGTATACTTTATTTTCAATGCCTTTCTTGTTAAAAAAATTTATTTAGTAATTAGCCTGCATTGAGTTTGGCTATATGTTTTTTCATATACCTATGGTAGTGGGATCGGAAGGGTAACTTTCTTGAGCTTAATAATACCTAAATGTCCATGTTCCGGTTTTCCATCATAGGCAAGGATCTCCTCATTGAGCTTGCACATAACACGTGTGAGAATTTGTAAAAACCTAATAGTTCCATCCCAGTGCCAGTATGGCACATTCCTTCCATCAGAATCTACAATAAATAGCCCATCTTTTTCCACCATATATCTAAGCCTTAAGAGCCATGGACATATCATGAACTTTCTTGGGTAGGCCTTGCACATAAGATGTAGAGCACAAAGTACATTATTCTATTAAAGTGTTCTTTTTTCCTTTGGAATAATATTATTTAGAATGCATCCCAGAATATTAAGTGGTTGACAGATAGTATAAACAAAAATAGGTTTTGCATTGCAGCTGTGCACAATACACCTTTGTATAGTTGACTGATTGCTTACAACAATAAAAAATAATTGTAGCATTCCGCTGTCAAACTTTCTGGATAGTTTATAGAGAACTTCAAAATTATGACTTCTCTTTCTCAAACACAATTAATTTGAAGATTAAAGTAATGTGGTGCTATGAGATGTAAATGTTTCACCCCAAAGAGGAGACAGTTATCCCATAACAACAGATAAAGTTTCCCATCTAGATATTTTTGAAAGAATGCCATGGTACCACTTAAGTGTGCGAGGAAATGTTTTATGTGGAAATAACCACAATATTATTGATATAAAAAAGTATTTATTTACCAATTTTGACAGTTGTCATGGACATCACTGTTTCAAATGGCATTTTTGACAAAACAATATGCTGGCTGATAGTTACAAGGAAACTGAAAGATTTTTTTTCCCCGTGTGTATTTACAATACAAAAAATGCATCCTCGATGTAACTTTTCTGCTTATGAGGAAAAAGAATGAGTTCTATAAAACAATCCTTCCAGTGCAGTTTCTATAAGAACGAATGAATGCAAGTGTTAACAAGGCCTAATCTTCCCTTTTGTATTTGTTTCTTCATTAAGCTCTAACTATGCTGCAGCTCTTGTACCCTGAAGATTTGATGTGAAGATGGTATGACAGGCTTGGCTTCTCCCGATGCAGCTGGCACTCCTGATGCCAAAAGCCAGAGCTTGTGGTAGTGGGATCAGGAGAGAGTCGTTCAGACCCCAGTTCGCCTGTCATTTTCCCATCCGCCTTGCAGTGGAGTGCTCCCTCCCCAAGTCCCCTTAATGAGAAGGGGAGGACAATACCAGTATTGTCGTTTCTACTCACAATCTTGTGGAAAGAACAATCGCTGTTTACCCAAGCATTTGTATTACCCAAACTCTGTCGATAATTACTTCTAGAGTCCCTGATTAACTCTGCTCTCTGCCTCAGCACAAAAAAGTTTTTGAGATAGACACCAGACAACTTTTCCATGTATCTCTTAGAGCCTTTTAACAGTTTACCGAATATAACTCAGTCCTCGTATTTATCGCTAGACAAGAAAAGTACCTACAGGATTTGCACTGAGCTCATCAGGAGCTTGCCAGCCATAGAAGCAGCACAGTTACTTTGGAAAGCTAGAAAATCCACCACCACCCAACCTTCTCCCCTCTCTTCCCTCAAAAAAGTGAAAACACACTCTCTCTTTTCGGTTGATGTAATACTGCACCCAGGGAGGCGATGATAAATACAAGCACATTTCAAGTAACTGATTATTTCTAGTCAGTATACCACTGTTAACTTTTTATGGTGAAATATGTAGGAGAAAAATTTCTAGTTATTTAATTACTGTGCAATTTTATGATATGCTTTTGTTTTCTAAGACCTAACAAAATGAAACTGTTGGTATGTCTATTTCCATGATACTGGTAATAATTTTAATCTGTCACATCACTCCTACCCCCCTTCACTTCCCACCCCACATGCAGTCTGCTGTTAGCACTATGCAAAACACCATCATGAATATGCGTAATTATGGAGATTCATGGTAATTTTTCAGGGTTATCCGATGTGACGTTTATAGGACAGCAGCATACATCAATTTAAACGAGAGTGACAAATATCTTATCCTTTATATTTCTATAGTATTTTTAATATTTCCTGGGCTCCTCTCCAGGGAGTAGTGCGAAATGGTAAGAACTTGAATAATAAAAATGTTAAACAATCAAATGCTTTTACCAGGAATGTTTTTTAAAGGCAAGTTTAAAGAGGATTCTCTACCTGTTGAGGCTTAAAAATTACAACATACTGAATTTTTTTTAGGTGATACTTTTTATCAAACATCTTACACATTTTCAAACCCACAAAAGCATGAACATTTGAGTGCGACATTTTAAGATGGAGCTGGATTGCTTAATTACTTTGAAACCATTACTACTTGCCTGACAGAATTATTTGGCAAACATGGTCCGCCAACTTTTTTAAGCTTAGGCATTTGAAATAATCATCTAATTGTGCTATATCTGAATTTTGCTCTAAGTCTGCTGTACCTCTCAGAGGCCTGTAAATTATCTTTATCTCAGTGACTGACTAGAACTAGCTTGATGACTTCATATTTACAATGATTACCAAGCAGGAATCCTTTTCCTTGTTCTGTTTTTGTCATGAATACTGTACAATACTAATTACATTCAAAATATAAAGAGCCCCACAATTTGATCTAGAGACATCTTGAGTTTAAAGTGAGTAAATATGAATTGTATTGAGAATTTTAAACAGTGAGGCAATTAATACCTAGTTCTCATGCAGTCACTGAAAAAGACAAAAAACTGTGTGAGCTCAAGTCATTATATCAGCCATACCTTTTAAGTGTATTGACAGTAATGTCATCAAAACTTGCCTTGATTGAATGTGACCTCCCAATTCCAGCCAACCGGATTTAGAATTCCTTTTTCTCGAACATATACTTTCAGTATTTCAGGTTAAGGGTCAAACCTTCACAATTAAATGTTCCCTCAGTACTATACTGGTAACACACTGTCGTGAATATTCTCCATACAGTCAAGCAGGGCCTACTGTGGAAGTATAATGGTAATAGAAACAATAATGAAAGAGACTGGGACATTTGTATGCCAGACTAGGTTGGAGAAACCTAGTTTGGATGATGCATATATAGTTGTTTTTTTACATCTAAGTATCAACTATATGTTGCTTTAGAAATAATTACTTAGAAAAGTGTATTTAACCCTTCCTCCCTTTTAAAGTTCCAATTTGATTAACAAAAAAGTTTAGTGGTTATAGCAAGCCCCGTAAGATAACATTTTCCTAAATGAATGTGTTCTGTATTTGCATGCTTTTTTTAAAGTAGCACTTTCTGAAGACACACAATTGCTATGTCTATATACACGTAGAAAGCAAAGTGAAGAATTGATGCAATCATCCAGATAATCAAAGGGAAAAACACTTTTGCCTCAATTATCTATTGCAAGAAAAAGTGAGGGGTTTAGCCTGAATTGTTCTAATAATTGCCTTGATTCTCTTCACTTTGCGTGTGTAGACACATTTTACAATAATATTTATGTCAACATTTGCATTTACATACTTAT
This sequence comes from Arctocebus calabarensis, assembly GCA_963573935.1. NCBI lineage: Eukaryota > Metazoa > Chordata > Mammalia > Primates > Lorisidae > Arctocebus > Arctocebus calabarensis. The sequence goes on along the minus strand of CAUYON010077436.1, from coordinate 10,696 downwards.
AAAGCAGAAACATTGCTACAAGATGACCAAAATCTTTTCACAGTAATTATTTCCACTCTTTGGTTTTACCTAATTTCTGGGAGATTCAGATTATTTGTGTGCATGTTATGGATGGTAATTGAATCAAGACAAAACTAGACAGACTCATTATATTCATATATTAAATGTTTGTTTAATAAACTTGATTTGTATGTGATACTGTTATCTCAGTATAGAAAGTTCATTGATTTAGTCTGTCTGAAACTTTAATAATATATACTTCTTGTTGGATATGATCATAAATTAATCTGAGGGAGTAAATGTGATTCCTATGTACATTTACCATACAATAAAACATTAACACAAGTCAAGAAAAATTTTCAAGAAATGTATCTTGAAATGTATCTTAAATATGTAGAACACGTATTTAAGATTTGTTAATGAATCAGTTAATAGTCACAAAGAAATCAAAGACCAGAACACATTTTCAAAAGTTCCATTGACACATTAAAAATTCAGATAGATAGCAGATTTGACAGTGTTTCCTCCATATGCCCTGACAGAAACAATAATATATTTAATTACTGACATTTGTATTACGTTGCCTTATGTCTATTAAATGTGTAAAGTACATTTTCAATGCATTTGAAAAATCTATGCTGTTTATTAATACATGAGGACTCCTGAATTTCTCCTAGGCCTTAATGACTATTTGCAATCTATTCTAGTCCACATCAAAAATGCATTCCAGAAAATATAAAGCAGCTCCACCCTATTTCTTCATATTGGTACTATGTCAAAATAGGTTTTGTTCAAACATTAGAAATTAAATCTTGGTTTATTGAAATATTGCCAAGGTTTTGGATTGTAAGTGTTCATCTGGACATGTTAAAAAACACCAGAATATTTTATGGACCAATTTGGCAATGAAAATGTACTATCTATGTTATCAATTTGGTAGATAGCGCTCACGTGTAGCATTCATTTATAATTTTCGTGTTTTATATAAAAGTAGGTAATTGATGCTTACAGTATAACCAGAATCTTCTCTGTCCTCATAAAAACACATGAAGCAGATACAAAATTAAGCATTTCAGAATATTTTACTGCTCCAATATTCTTTTAATTTATTCTAAAAATCAAGAATAATTTAGTCTGTCTCTAAATTTTACTTACGAAAAATCAACTTCCAGAATGAAATGGATACATTTTATAAACACTGAGTGAGGACTTGATAGATATTTTTCTTTAGATTGCTAAAGTGCAAAATATAATAATTTGGTGGCAAACATCTGTCTGGCAATTATATGTGATAAATTCATAAGAAATACAGGAAAGGTATTTATTTACTGTTATGGCTAAGCCAGACTTTATTTATCTTAGAAGATTTTTCATCTATGAGTGGAAAACAAACTTTCCTTCAAGAGGTCTGTGAACCAAATAACAAATGTCAGGTCTAAATCCTGTATGAAAATCAGTCCGGTTTAATCCTGGATATTCTTCAGCATGCAAATGAAGACTAGAGGTTTCCCTGGGCCCGCTGTCATACAGGCAGCCAATTTACAGACCCTGGCACAGTGTATGTTATGGGCTTGCCGGCTGCCCCTCCCCCCCCCAGCCTAAGACTTGGTCTCAGCTGCCTGCCTTTCACAGAAAACCACAAACCAAGGAAACATATCAGTAATAGTGCCCTGTAAATTAACTTGACATTTGATGCAGAAAAAAACCTAAAAGCTTACAAAAGACATTGAAAACAAAAGCCACTCAGGACCCACACTACATATATTGTGGATTTAAGAGATCTGGAAGGTGGTTATTCTATTGTAACCAACACATACAGCCTTCATCTTCTTTGTTAAGACAATTCAGTCATTCTTTGTTACCAGCATAGTATCCGTCAAACAAGAAAACAATACTTTCCACCAAAAGGGAAAAGAAAAATCCTAAAAGTCCAACTGCTATTATAATAATTTAATCAGTGGGTTTCTTTCACATTAAAAAAGTAAAACGATACATTCCTCATGTCAAAAAAAGAGGCTAACAAATATGATTTTATGTTTCTTTGGTAAACAAGACATGTTGACATTGCTAAGATATAAATAATGTAAGATGTTTTAGTGAATAGTGTGAATCTTGCTGAATATGAGGTATTCACAAATATTGTTGTGTCTTAAAATTTTGCCATTCAAGGGATTTAATTTTTTTTTTTTCATGCTTGGAAACCCCTGAATCCTTTTATAGAAAAAAAAATTTTTTTTGGTTCAAAGAAGGACTGTTGATAAAATATTAAATGGTTCTTTGACATCATCTGTGGTGTAGGGCTGGAGTGAGGCACTCAGCATATTTAAGCCATTAGACATGCAGGAATGTTAAAATTATTATGCGTTATTGTGTCTGGCTAAGTACCCCCACCCTTCTCTCTCTCTCTCTCTCTCTCTCTCTCTCTCTCTCTCTCTGCCTCTCACTCATTTTCCCTCCCTTCTTCTCTCTCCGCCCACCTTTCTCAGAGTCTCTCCTGCTGCTCCCTCCCTCAACAAGGCCTGCTACACCGCATCTTACAAATGTCTGGCCTTATACTTTACAAGCACAGAACTGTACTGGTAAAAATGCATAATCTTAGCATCTGTGCTTCTTGATATTCATGGATTTATTTACAAGTCCCTGTGTTCTACTTTTTTTTTTTTTTGCCTGTTTTTATGGTTTATATTACTGTCATGCCTATATTCTTGTGGGAATTTCAAATAAGAATCAAGATACAACTGGCAAATATTCTGTAATGCAGTCTGCATTTCCATAATTTAGCTGTTTTTTAAAAGAGACAATTTAAAGGAGTTTATGGACTTAAGGATATATGAAGAGTATTTTGATTGGTCTTTTTTTTTAGTACTTCAACTGCTTAAGGTTCAGTTTTTGTAAAATGGATGTAATAAAATAAATTTATGTACATATATGTGCTTGTGTATATGTAAATGCATTTAGAATGAAAAAGTTCATAAATCTTGGTCAAATTTACTGATTAAGTTCACTATATTCACATTTGGCAACATTAAGATATTTCACAAAGGGTTCAAAGGTAAAAGGCTAGCATTTTGCTCCTTTAGATGCCAGCCTGAAAAAAGCTTAAATATTTGCAAAGCAAGTATTCAGGCTCCCACGTTCCCCCACCCCTCAACACAAACACCCCTCCCATACTCAGAGCTAGTTTCACAGAAGTCTTTTAGTGAATGTTACCAGTGCCAAAGAAATCTTCCCCTCCCATCAGCTATAAAGATAGTCTTTAGAATAACCTAATTAACACCAAAACTAGAAATTTAACTTACTTTACAATAATTTTATGATCATTTTCGACCTAACCACCCCTTCTCCCCATATAGAATTCTATCCTAGTACTATCAATGTACATATTTGGGGTATTAATATTCACTAGTTTAATGTAACATTGAAACCAGAAAAGTCCACGTATATGTTTGCTGTTTATAACCCCAGTTTAATTACTACGTGTTAAGCTGCCTAGACAGTGAAATGAATTTATGGGTATCTTTCAAGTCAGTAGTATTTTGGAACTGTAAATGAGAGAAAATGGGATGTTGGGGGACCCTGCATTAAGGGGTCTTTATGCCAGTATTCTCGAAAATTCACACTCCATGTAGGAAAATGTTAAATATGAGAACATTATGATAAAGGTTTGTTATAGTCCTAAAGTGTGGGATACATAAAATGCTCAGATTTTCCCATGTACAGTTATAACACATGCTAAGCTGCATAGATTATTAAGGAAGATTTATTCCTTTATTGGAGAGGGAGAGGAGGCATTCACAGACAAGAGCTAAGCAATTCTCTTTAACACAACTCTGTCTAGGTGATTGTAAGGCACGTGTAGTATTTTTTTCAAAGCCCGTCATCAATAGTAAAGCAATCTACAGCACAGGACATTTTTTAGAAGATACTCATTTTATTAAGAGTCAATAAGATCGAGTGTGTGGAAAGACACACATGTATTTGCAATTCATATTGTTGCTGTTTCTCTCATGTTCCGTGCTTCCATCATGGCTGGGAGATGGGAGGCTGGTGCACCGTGCAGGAGGGGGAGGCAGAAAGCCCCAAATAAATACTTAGAGCGGTTTCTAATTATCTCTTATTATGACCACCTTCCCCGCTCCAGCCCCTGCCCACCCTAGGGTGAAGGGGAGGGCTGGGGCGAGGTAGAAAGATGAGTGTAAGTGCAGATCATACCCGTGCTGTTAAATAACATTAACAATTCTCTTGGTCCAGAGGATGATGTTTTCATTCTGGACTTTCAAGCTCCTCAGTCTACCCACTCAAAGCGATGACAGAAAAATGAATCTGAATGTGTAGGCACTAAACATTTAAATTCTCTACTCCCTGGCCATTATATGACTGTCATATTTTACAGCCCCCCTCCCCCACCATGCTGTTGCTGATTTGACTTCATTTACATCAGCTCATATGCATCCGAGCTTTGTTCTACTGAGCAGAATACAGTACAGTGACAAAGCAAAACTTACACATCGGCAGGAATATTTTTCTGTTTTAAAAATTGGGTTTCCCTACTTAAATTTACATTTAACTTCCCAAGATTGTCTAAATTGGAGGCAAGTCTGTTCCTATACAATAACTATAATCTATATGCAATTATTTTAAGAGTGGTTAACATTACCTCAAAATGTCATTAGGAAATGACATTCAAGACCTTTTATAACAAATATTGTACTGCTACCTAGGCAATATTATCTTATTAGAAGTACCAGGTTGTGCTTTCCAAGCCTCTGTCTGGATTTCTATGTAGGCCCAAGGAGCAAGCTTTTATCTGTTTTATGTGAAATTTATTGTTTAGAGCTGTCCCTTATGGGTTTTATTTTAATGCATCAAACAACAAAGGTAATGTCAATCCTTTAAAAAAATATATTCCTGCTTTTCATTTCTTGCAATTAAAGAGGTTTTCTGATTTACAAACCAAATTTTCATTAAATTAAAAAGAAGTCCTAGCTGACCGATCACATAGAAAAATCTGAAAGTTACATTGAGCTTTAAATGTCTATCCCCATGATAGTGGGCACTATCTTTTCATTTGTTACAACCGGTGGAGCCGTGGGATTAATCTAATACGGCCTAATTAAACACTCATTGGCACATGAGGATTTTTAATGGTACTGGTGGCACAAATGCTACTCAGTACCACAGTTACATGTGCATTTATTTGAAGTTGGACAATAGATACTTCTGAATACAAAGAAAATAAAATATTGGGGAGCATGCTTTTGAAAATGGAAGCAACTGTCCTGTTTCCTACCAAGATAATTGCCACATGTACAATTTAGGTTTCATTCCAGCTATTTTCACCAAGATGCTTTTCTAATTGTTATCATTTATCCAAAATGTATAATCAGGATGACAGTGGCTTCATGTCTGGGGCACCATCTTGGAAGAAAAAAGCATCATGTCTTCTTGGCTCTGTTAACGACTCATTGTGTGACCTGAGACTGGCTTCTCCGTTAACCTGCCTGTGCCTTGATTTGTTTCCATCTATGTAAAGGGAATAGTTGTTCATTACCTACCTCTATTGAGTTATTGTCAAGTTTAATTAGAATTAAATATTGCTTCTTGGAGAAATTATCTTAAGAGTGCTGGCTTTCATTTTTTTCATTGATGAACTTTTACTCTACTGTGAGAAAATACAATGTTATATACCAGTATTTGTCTATACACAGCCAATGTTTGTTTTTTTTTAACATGGCACTTTTGACTCTAGAATCAATGAACATAAAATAAAATGCTTAATTGTATTTTTTGGAGGTGGGCGCAGTCCCTCACGTGTTGGCAACTTATATAATATAATCTTGTCATCATCCACAAGATATTTCTATGAGCATAGATAGTTTTAGAAAGTGGCTTTTGCAATAGAAGTAGTCAACACAGTAGCATTCAAAGTGAGTTCAAGTTTGTAGAAGAGCTGGAAATTAGGTAAAGAATTCTCACTCTTGTGGAACCTCATAGAAACAAAGTAAATAAAAGGTTTCTATCTGTAATTACTTTGAAATGTCCTAAATTTTTTTTGAATCTTAGAAATTTTAGATATTGAATATACATTTCCGATGAAGAAATCTGTTAAAGGGCATCAGTCAAGTATTTATCTTTTCTTATTCAATACCATTCCCAAAATACAAGTCAGACACAATTAACTCTATTTCCATATTTAGGATTGGAATGGTGTTATTTAATTTTTTCACACTTCAGTTGAATCATCTGTTCAATAATGAAGTTTAGCTAGATTATTAAAAAACCCTTCCCCAATCCAAAATCAACCTGGCCAGTGTTTAGACACCATTCTTGCAGTTTTAGGCACATAGCTATCCATGGCCTCTTCTATATGTTATATTTACTATTCCATTTTTGTCCCTTTATTTGATGAATGTTTATTAAACACGTACTATATACTAGACATGTGTTAGATTCTTAAAACCTGGAAAAGGAATAGGTTTACAGGCAAAGAGGAAGATACCTTTACTAAACTTTGACCAGAATCAAAATTTATAGGCTAATGACTTAACGCATGGAATGTGAGGTGTTTAAAAATATTAGTGGAGTAGGGCCCCGGCCCCACAGACCGGAGGTGGTAGGTTCTAACCCGGCCCCAGCCAAAAACTGCAAAATAAATAAATAAATAAAAATAAAAATATTAGTGGACATGGTAGAGAGAAGTAATGTAAATCATAACCCGTCTCTCCCTACGGGAGGATTCCACCTCCTGCCTGCATGAAATCAGGCTAGGATATGCAGATTGCGTTGACTAATGAAATGTGTCATTAAGAGAAAGTTTTAAGAATCACTCCATATTTTGCCATTCTTTCTTTTCCTTTAGTCATGGTTACCATCAATGTTCTAGATATCTTCTGCTTCTCCAAGCTAGGTCCCAGAGTGAGAGCTACACTGATATATAAAGAAATATCCAGTTGCTCCACAGAGAATACTGAATGCAAAAGAAGAAGGAAATGAAAAGAACACCCCAAATAATTTGTACTGCTTTAGTCACTAGGATATGAGATTTATGTATTATCAAAGTGTAAGTTAGGTCAGTGGTTCTCAGCATTTGTTTTGGGGACCCCTTTCAAGCCCTTTCAAGAAGACCATAAGGTCAAAATTGTTTTCATTGTAATATGGAGATGTTACTTCCCTTTTGCTCTCATTCCTTCACAAATGCATAGTGTAGCTTTCCGAAAGTTACATGGTGCGTGTTACTGTAACAGATTGAATATAGAAGCTGGTATAAGAATCCAGCAGTAGCCTGGACTGAATGTGTCCTGTCCCAGAAAGTCCATACTAAAGCCTCCATACCCAATGGGATAGTATTTGCAGGTGGGGCCTTGGGGAGGTAGTTAGGTTTAAATGGGGTCATAAGTGGAGCCCCCTGGTGGGATTAGGGCCCTTACATGAGGATGAAGAGACCAGAGACTGCTCCCTCTCCTCTGTGCCAGCCACAGACGGAAGGCACCCTCTGTGCACCAGGGAAGGGATCCCCACCATGAACCTAACCTCGATGGCACCCTGAGTTCAGACTTCCATCCTCCAGAACCATGACAAGTTAATGGTTATCGTTCAAGCCACCTGGCCATAGTAGTTTGTTATGGTAGCTGGAACTAACAAGGACAGGGAGACTAAGGAGATTTGCAACAATTCTCCTCTCTGATTCTTTTTATTTTGGAAATGTTGTCATTTTACAAAAAAAAAAGAGTTATGTTAACATACAATTAATTAATTATTGTTATTTTTCAATTAATAAATATTTTTAAATGTTGTTAATGTTTACTATGACCCCCCCCAAATCAGTGAATTATAATCCACAACAACAAAAACTCTTTAGGAATCATCAATAATTTTTAAAGTAAAGAAATCAGAGACCAAAAGTTTAGGAACTGTTGACCTATCCTATCCCAACTGGTATAGAAGGTTCCACCAGGAATAGCTTATTATAACTAATTGATCCTTGCCATTTATGGAGCCCCCTGGCTGGAAAACTATAACTTTAAAAGTACAGTTAGAGTTGATCACATTATTTAGTTGTTTAATAGAATCAAGTGGAACTTTTCATGTTGTACAACAAAAGCACCATTACTGCCTAATGCAACTACTCTAATAATTAGTCTGTACATAAACTTTCTCTCTGGTAGGATTTCACAGAGTGGGTTTTCCCCTTTATGTTGTAAAAGAGAATAAATGTAATTTCCTGCAGTAAGTTTGAAAAAATATAAGGTAAACTATAAATCTCCCTACAAACATATGATTTGTCCAATTTATATGATGAGGGTAATATGAAAGAGAATGGAAAAGAAATGAATCGTGAGATGAGAAAGTTCCAGATCACACTTTATTTTTTAATTTCAAGTTAATGTGAGGGTACAAACAACTGGGTTACAAAGTTTGCATCTGTTGGGTAGAGTCTCTCTTGTAGATGTGTCCTGCACCCAGGAGGCATGCCATATACCCTTACAATGGGTCTATTAAGTGAGACACACCATCTTCACCCACCTCCCCTCCATTCTGCCATCCCCCCTCTCCCAACTTAAATTGAGTTGAGTTTTTCTTTTCTGTGGGCATGTATTGGATTGTTTACTGGCTTCATGTTAGTATGGAATACATTGGATTCTTGCTTCTCCATTCTTGTGAAACTTTACTAAGAATGTATTTCAATTCCGTCCAGGTTAAAACAAAAGACGTAAAGTCTCCATTTTTATGGCTCAATAGTACTCCATGGTACACATATACCACAGTTTGCTAAGCCATTACTGGGTTTATGGGCCTTTAGGTTGTTTCCACATCTTAGCAATTGCAAATTAAACTGGGATAAACAATCTAGTGCAAATGTCCTTATGATAAAATGATATTTTTTTCTTCAGGGTAGATGCCTGGTAATAGATTGCAGGATCAAATGGAAGGTATAATTTGAGTTCTTTGAGAATTCTTCATACTTCCTTCCGAAGAGGCTGCAAATCACACTTTTGATAATCATTCAGACACATCCTGACTGCCCTCAAGTGACCATCCCCAAGCAGAAAACAATCTGACTTTAAAATGCTTAGGCCCTTTATTTCTGTTTCAGCAGTTTCGTATCAACTTGCTCTTGGCATCATGGTCCATAAATGGGTTTTCCATAGTTCAAAGTGTTGATGTGCATTCCTTCAACTGGATCATCAGCTCCTTGTGGGTGATGATTATCTGTCTATTGAATCTGCCCCCATCCTCACCCAGTGACTGCCTAGTGCTCCATGAGAGGCTGGGACACCATAAGTGCCAGCAAAGTAAATGAAACAAGGTTCACACCCATCTTGAACCTCATGGCTACAGTGAGACAATAAAATAAATAAATAACTTGGGGAGTGGGGAGGTTAACTACTACTTTCTATTAAATTAAATATAACGATCATTATAAAATCAATATTCTATGGAGTATTGAGTGGTTCCTTAAGATAAAAATAAATAAACAGAACAAATTTAGTACCCATGTCTCATTGAAGATATAGTCCCATCATCCAGCATAATTCCTTGATGGGCTCTGCACTATTCTAAGTGAAGTTCAAGGGTATTTTCATCTAGATATATTCCCCCTCCTTATATCATGCAATTGTAAAAACTCTTAAAGGCATTTATTATCATAGTTAAAGCATGAAACTTTTCTTCTGTAATTATGAACTCATTTGGTTTTTTTCTTATACATCCAGCTAATCAACCTAAAAAAAGTTTTATGAGTATGTGCTTGTGTACATAATTTGTGTTGGATTTCCTAGTTTGTGTACATCATCTGCACGGTGTACATGATTTCATCTGATCTTCTTGATAAACTTGTAAGATAATAATGATCTCACCCCTATTTTATAAATAAACCAAAAGAGGTGCATTCAAGAACATCCATCTAGGAAGTAATGCAAAGAGAATTCAAATCTAGAATCAATTCCAGAATCACATTGTTTTTCAAACTATTAAGACATGAACCTAATAAGAAAGTTTATTTTTATTCTCCTAATAAAAGAGACAGTATTATTTTCCTCAACTGACTTCTAATTTTATTATACAGACAAATTGTTTTTCCACAGTTTGAGTGAATGAGAGCATAGATGACTATTTCTAGTATAAATATAGGCGATTGAAATTTTTGCATATATTCCTGCAAAAATTACTTTCTCAGAACTTCAAAATATTTATTTTTCATTCAATTCTTTATCATGTCCCTTAACTGAAGTTTCTTTTTAAGATAAATTCCATTTATATTTCACACATTTAAACAATGTAAAAATGTTAAATAACTCAAGTAGATTGCCTTGGAAATAACTAAGAGAGATAATACCTGTTTGAATTGTTAAAAAAAAAGGAGTACTATTGCAGCGATTATCTTAATATTTCTAGTAGGTTTGTTGATAATGATTGTTAACACAATAGTTTATTTGTATTTTCAGCAGATACTACAATAAAAGTGATCAATGGGCATTTCATTCAGATTTTCTAATGAACTATTACAAAGAGTTTGTTTCTCCTGACAGTTCTCTAAAAAAATCAATTTAAGGAGGGCAGAGGAAGATGGCGGCGGAGACAGTCCTATAGCCCATCTCTCCCAGGTCAGCAGGTGAGAGGGTGGGAGCTCTGGATCTTTCCCCGTGTGAACTATTGGAGTGGATGGGCAACTGGTGAGACACAGAGATCGGGAGGA
>CAUYON010077433.1:0-31196 GCA_963573935.1 Arctocebus calabarensis | reverse complement strand
TATATCTGGAAAATACCAGAGATTCTACTACAAAACCTGTAAAAGTGATCAAGGAATATAAGAGTGTCTCAGGTTAAAAAATCAACACTCATAAATCTGTAGCCTTTATATATACCAACTATAGCCAAGCTGAAAAAACAGTCAAGGACACATTCTGTTCATGGCAGTGCCAAAGAAGATGAAATATTTGGGAGTTTACCTGATGAAGGATGTGAAAGATCTCTATAAAGAGAACAATGAAACTTTAAGAAAAGAAATAGCTGAAGATATTAACAAATGGAAAAACATACCATGCTCATGGCTGGGAAGAATCAATGTTGTCAGAATGTCTATACTACCTAAAGCAATACACAATTTTAATGCAATTCCTATTAAAGCTCCATTATCATATTTCAAAGATCTGGAAAAAAATAATACATCATTTTATATGGACTCAGAAGGAAACCTCAAATAGCCAAGACATTACTTAGGAATAAAAACAAAGCAGGAGAAATCACGCTACCAGACCTCAGACTATACTACAAATCAATAAGTGATCAAAACAGCATGTTACTGGCACAAAAATAGAAGAGGTAGATGTATGGAACAGAATAGAGAACCAAGAGATAAACCCAGTTAATTAACGTTACTTGTTCTTTGACAAGCCAATTAAAAACATTCAGTAGGGAAAAGAATCCCTATTTAACAAATGGTGCTGGGTGAACTGGCTATTGACCTGTAGAAGACTGAAATTGGACCCACATCTTTCACCATTAACTAAGACAGATTCTCACTGGATTACGAATTTAAACTTAAGACATGAAACTATGAAAATACTAGAAGAAAATGCAGGGAGATCTCTTGAAGGAATCGGCCTGGGTGAATATTTTATGAGGAGGACTCCCCGGGCAATTGAAGCAGAATCAGAAATACAGTACTGGGACCTGATCAAACTAAAAAGCTTTTGCATAGCCAAGAACACAGTTAGTAAAGCAAGTAGACAGCCCTCAGAATGGGAGAAGATATTTCCAGGTTATGTCTCAAACAAAGGTTTAATAACCAGAATGCACAGAGAACTCAAACATACCAGCAAGAAAAGCACAAGTGATCCTATCTTAGGGTGGGCAAAGGACTTGAAGAGAAACTTCTCTGAAGAAGACAGATGCACAGCCTACAGACACATGAAAAAATGCTCATCATCCCTAATCATCAGAGAAATGCAAATCGAAACTATTTTGAGATATCTAACTCCAGTAAGATTAGCCCACATCACAAAATCCTAAAATCAGAGATATTGGTGTGGATGTGGAGAAAAGGGAACACTTCTACATTGCTGGTGGGAATGCAAACTAATACGGTCCTTTTGGAAGGATGTTTGGAGAATACTTAGAGATCTATAAATAGAACTGCCATTCAATCCTATAATTCCTCTACTAGGTATATATCCAGAAGAGCGAAAACCACATTATAACAAAGACATCTGTACCAGAATGTTCATTGCAGCCCAATTCATAATTGCTAAGTGGCCATCGACCCACGAATGGATTAATAAATTGTGGTACATATATACCATGGAATATTATGCAGCCTTAAAGAAAGATGGAGACTTTACCTCTTTCATGTTTACATTGATGGAGATGGAACATATTCTTCTTAGCAAAGAATCTCAAGAATGGAAGAAAAAGTTTCCAATGTACTCAGCCCTACTATGAAACTTATTTATAGCTTTCATATTTATAGCTTTATAGCACAAGAATATGGGGAAAGGGGCAAGGGAGGGAGGGGAGGAGGGAGGATGGATGGAGGAAGGGTAATTGGTGGGACCATATCTATGGTGCATCTTAGAAGAGAACAGGCAAAACTTACTAAATGTAGAATATAAATATCTGAACACGATAACTAAGAAAATGCCATGAAAGCTATGTTAACCAGTTCGATGAAAATATTTCAAAAGTGTATATAAAACCAGCACATTATACCCCATGATTGCATTAATGTACATAGCTATGATTTAATTAAAAAATTAATTGGTAATTAATGTAAAATGGTGAATGTGGATATTAATTTCTTCCAATAAAATGTATTGACTACTTTAAGCCTTTGAAGTCCTCACCTCCTGTTCAAAAGTTTAGTTAGGGAATGAGTTTTGGATAATTTCATAGCAAGATAAATACTAAAAACAACAACAATAGGGCTCTATATTTTGATGAACCCTCTGACTACAGTAATCCTCCTCTTAGCTCTTTGCCTGGGGATCAAGAGGAGTCCAGAGTGATTTCATTGGGTACAAGCTATTACTTCAGAAGAAGGAGTTGGTGTCTGGTTTCTTTTTCAAGGAATTACATAGAAGTTGACAGATAACTGTTATCAGTTCAATTGCTTTTACTTTTTTGGGAAAACTAAGTTAGTATTAAGTAATGAGTTAACAAAATGTACAAACAGGTCTTGATGGCAGGTGAAGCACTAACTGACATTCTTATTTATGATTTACTCAACAGCACCAACCTTTAAATAATTTTCCCTTTCAAATTCTCTCATGCGGAGATGGAGCATGACTTATGGAGGGCATTCTTCAGAAATAGTCTGTTAAGCTTTTCTTTCTTTATCCTCTTAAATGACATTATCACAAATAGAACTGTAAAAATCCTATATATATATATATACCAGCTAATTAATTACCTGTGCTCTTTGTCCAAATGAATGAATGAATGAGAACATACTGATTTTAGTTAGTAAGGAATATGTGAATAAATATGTTTGAAATAGAAATATATTTCTGATGAATATTTCTAAATAAGAAATTATTTTTCTAGTTTACTCATATATACAATGCATATGCATGTATGTATGTGCATGTATATATATATGTGTGTGTGTAATATATATATATGTGTGTATGTGTATATATATATAAAGGAACCTAAACAACTTTTACTAGAATAATAAAAACATTTGCGTACATAAACGTATGTTCCATTTGGTTGTTTAAGTAATGTCTTGTTTACTTACTGAACTTAAATACCTTGTAAATCACAAAGTCAATACTTAGATAGTTATACAAAATTACAAGTAAACAGGATGTATATTTCACCAGATGACATGTTAAATTATTCAGAATATGCTACTAAAATGTTGATTTTATTTGGTTTGTAATTATTTATCGTTTTACTTCAAATATGCAAGTTAATGATCATATCTGTATTTGTCCTGCTTGGGTTTTAAAAGGAAAAGGAGTATAAACTATTACATATTCTAGTCACAAATCTTTGCTGACATGATCCATTTATGTTCAATAATTCACCTCTCCTGAGTCACTCAGACCAAGTTGGTATTTATATCTGCTAGTTACTTGACATTCATCAGGCCTTGTTCTCTTCTTGGTCAGTGATTGAGGAAAGAAAAATAGGCGTAAATACAGGAGGCCGTGTCATGAATGCATAAAGAACACTATTCGCAGCAAACAAGATCTGTGCCTGAAACGCCAGGTGCACAGTGCTCATACAAATCGTGGAGAGAGGGAGAGTGAGAGAGAGAGCGTGAGAGAAAGATTGAAACTGTTCATTTGGGGGGTGAAAAATTAACTGTCTAAAGTGGCTTAAAGTAGGGGCCAGTGACAAATGTGATTCTATGAAAGTGCTATATAACTTAGGCATCATTTTCTTAACAGTTCTATTAAAAAAAATACCCTTCATCTCTTCCTATACTGTCAGGGGGAAATGAAAGCATATGTTTCTCTATCCTGTATAAAAAAAATCAGATTTTAATCCTTGCCTCAGGAAAGACCTCCCAGGAGATAAGCACTGTTCAAAGTTATTAACCTCCCTTCCAGATGATCTTTTATAAATGATGATTAGGAATTGCATAGTCATAAAAAGGAGTACTTCCTTTCAATCAGCAATTATACATTCTAATAAGGTAAATTGGAGATCAAAAAATAAGGTATTCAGTATAAAAATAAATGAATATCGGGAAGATAACATTTACATGGTCCTTATCATCAGTAATATTAACAAAAAGTACATCATTCATTCAAAATTATTAAGTCCTGCGAACTAGTTACTGGGATAAGAACTTTATTCTCATTATTTCTTTAAATCTTCAGCTTATCCCTATGAATAAGAGATTATTATTATTACCCTTACACATTTCAGGGATAAAGAAACTGAAATTCAAAGTGACATGGGTAATGAATAGTGAAGGCAGATTTCCATGTATGTCTTTCTGATCTTAGAAGCCAATTTAATAACCTGAATGGACCACTGCTTTAACTGTCTTTTAAAATGGCATCTTTTTTTTTTTTTTTTAATTTCCTAACATAAGAACACGGTGAGAATGAAAAGTACTCGTTAGAACAAATTTCAAGTCATGAAGTACTTGGAGCAAATACATTTCATGTAACTCAAGAATTTCTTTCTGTTGTAATACATTCCATAGTGCATTATCTAGAAAACATTGACACGCATTGTCGAATGTCTGAAAACAAATAATTTAACCTCATTGAAACCATTATTAATCAAGTCAGGTTAATAACATGAGAATCTGAGTGGTGTGCCACACCTCACTCTGTTGTGGTCTTCATTGTTACAATGGAGATTTGTATTGGGAGGAAGAGATTAGCACACGACACTCGTGATTGTGAAAGAATATTTTTATCAGTCAATTGCATTTTTAACTACAATTAAACTTTAAATGTTATTTTCAGAATGTTAACATCTGTTCTCCCTATATCTCAGGATTTTCTAGGATGATTTTCTTTTCTTTTCTTTTTTTTCTTTTTTTTTTTTTTGGTGAGACAGAGTCTCACTCTATTTCACTGCCTAGAGTGCTATGGCATCATAGTTCACACAATCCTCAAACTCTTGAACCGGAGTGAGCCTCTTACCTCAGCCTTCCAAGTATTTAGGACTATAGGCGCCTACAACAATGTCCTGCTAGTTTTCCTATTTTTAGTAGTGGCAGGGGTCTCACTCTTGTACAGGCTGGTCTCAAACTTCTAAGCTCAAATGATCCTCCCACCTTGGCTTCCCAGGTGCTAGGAATACAAGTGTGAGTTACCGTGCCAGGCCATGAATTATTTTTGAAAGGTTATATATAAAAAATTATATTGGTCACTTAAGTTTTCATATATCTTGATACATTTTGCTTTCCAAGTGTAGAAATTGACATCATCTAATCTATACTTCTGATCATTTAATTTGTCATACCTTTCAGTTAAATTTGTTGTATAAATGGATTGTGATAAACATATGCAACGCTTTATTTCTAGCAATGAAAGAGAGAGGCAGAGATAAACAGATACATAGCCACATCCGTGCACGCACGTGTGCACAGAACTGGGCTTTATTAACACTGATTTCAGAATTGAAACAAGAAAAAACTTGAGAAGCCACTTTTATTTCCCCTAGAACATGCTTTAAGGAAGCAGAGAATGACCAATGAGTAATAATAAAGTTGCCTTTAAAAAAGAACGAATCCATTTTGAAAATTTAAACAGTGCACTAAATGATGTGTAGAAGTGTAATAGTATTAGGAAGAAATAAAATAATACTTCCAGTGAAATGAAAACCATTTGTTCACATTATACTGAGTTCCATATTAACTTGAGAGAATTGCAGAACAGCCATTCAATGAAAACACCAAACTCCCACCACACTCCCCAAATATGCCTAACATCCACATCAAATTTTATAAAGAACCGAAAGATACTCTTCCAAAATGCAATTGGAAGTCACTAAATAAGTGACTAAAATTAGTGATTATCCAGGTGATACTTACGTCCTCCTCCAAAATGCAATTGGCATCGTACTAAATAAGGAACTATATTTAGTGATTATCATCATATTTTCAATTAAAACAAAGAAATACAGCACCCAAATAGAGATATTTCCTTTCATTTTACACTACAACCAAATCTGTGGAATTAAATGACTATTAAATGTAATGTGGATTTACAACTCCTAAATGATCTATGTTTCAACAGTAGACTTAGCCCTAGGTTAAAAATAACTCACTCGAAACAGAATTTCTTTGATTGCTTAACCCCTCAGTCTGACAATTTCTAAATTACCTAAGGTTTTAGTTATATGATAAGTTAATGTGAACAACCTCTAAGGAAAGAAAGGAGTGAGGAAGGAAAGTGAACCAACCAGATTTCATTATAAAGTTAAGTTTATTAAGTATGCTACTTGTGATTAATTTTTCATGAGATTATATACTACTTTTCTATTTTTTTTTCTAGGTATTCTATGCAATGGTTATATTTGGGGCTATACAGTTGACATGTATAAAAATCCATAATCTAGTGCACTATGTTAGGCTGATTGGTTGACTTAATATTGCATTCGTCACTAACATTTAATTGCCTTAAACATTAAGATAAGAATTTTAAATGCTTTAAAAAAAAAGTGAACACTGCAGCAGAAAATCTTTACACACTCCTTTCTGAATTTTGATTTTCATTATACATTAGTGCATTGGGGTTTTATTGGTTATTAACCCCATTCAGAACTATGATCTTCCTTTATCTTTATTATTTAACCTATTTGCTAGAATATAGGAAGTTTGAGGGGAAAAATGGGGGCAATTAAGCAGTGTAGTGAGAAAATTTCTTGGAAAGGGTAAAGTCTGCTTCTTCCATGTGGTAATAACTTCAGTGGCAGAGACTATTGATTACCTAATTGTGATCCTTTTTTTTTAATTTATTGTCTTTATTATTAAATCATAGCTGTGTACAATAGTACAATCAAGGGGTATAATGTGCCCGTTTCATATACAATGTGAACTATTTTCATCAAACCGATTAACATAGCCTTCCTGGCATTTTCTCAGTTATTACATGAAGACTTTTGTATTCTGCATTTAGTAAGGTTTGCCTGTACCCTTCTAAGATGCACCGTAGGTGTGGCCACACCAATTATCCTCCCTCCGCCCCAACCCCCCCCACCCCTCCCTACCCTTGCCCCTTTCCCCATGGTCTTGTGTTATAGTTGGGTTATACCCTTCATTACGACAGCTATAAATTAACTTCATAGTAGGGCTGAGTACATTGGATACTTTTTCTTCCATTCTTGAGATACTTTGCTAAGAAGAATGTGTTTCAGCTCCATCCATGTAAACATGAAAGAGGTAAAGTCTACATCTTTATTTAAGGCTGCATAGTATTCCATGGTGTACATGTACCACAGTTTATTAATCCATTCATGTGTCGATGGGCATTTGGGCTTCTTCCACAACTTAAGATTTGAACTTTTTAATTCCCAACCTTAGGAAGAACAATTGAAAAATCACTGGCCAGTTGCTCTTCCGACAGGGCATAGTGAGTGCTTGGAAGGCACAGGGGATTAGAAAGCATGGCAGCCGAGGGTTCTAGAAAATCAGAGCCCCCCTGGCGTCATCTCTAGTGTGCCTTCAAGCCTTTGCCCAAGTCATTCCATTTCTTAGAATACCCTTCTCCATGCCTTGCAGTGTGGTGCAGTGAAACAACCACAAAGTTTGTGATGGACAGAGCTGGCTTACAATCCTGATTGTACCACTTGCAGCTTTCTGATCTCAGGCACTTCATCTAATCTACCTGAGGTTTCCTTCCTCTGAAAAATGGGGCTCTGTACTCCACAGCTTCGTCATAAAGATTTGAGCTCCACAAATCTTTGGTGTGGTGCCTGACGATTAGCAGGTGCCCATGATTATCACCAGTCCTTCTAGTGAAGCTCAGACATCACCATCTCCTGACTGTGTCTCCCTCCTGTGCGTTCTGGCATTCATCCTTTTCCTTTCTTCATTCAACAAATATTTTAAAATACACAGATAACTCAATCACAGTACTCAGCACACAATGTTGTGAACACTGGGTCATGTTCTATTTTCCCCATTAGACTAGGCTCTTTCTGAGGGCAGAGATTTTATCTGAGTCACCTCAGTCATCTCTGAATCTTAAATGCCTAGCCAGGGCCTGGCAGAAAGAAGAAAGGAAGAAAGAAAAAAAGGAATGAAAGAATAAAAGTAAAGACGAGACGGAGGAAAAAGAAAACAAGAGACAGGACTTGTTTTGAAAACCTGCTCCAAAAAAAAACACTACACCTCTGTATCCAGGCAGACAGAAGAGCACCTGGTCCTTGCCTGCCTTCCTCTGCAAACGCCTCCCAATTCTCCCATCGACAGGTGTAGACAAGAAAGGAATATCAATGACCGCCTGAATCAGAAGCCTCAGATGAGCTTCTGCACCCGGAACGGAGACAGGCAGTGATGAGTGGTAAGGCACAGTTGCAGAAAGGAAAATTCCATCTGTGCACCGATGGGGATCGAGCTCAGCCCGGCCTGGGAACAGTGTGACTGACCGAGCTCCACCCACCTCCAGCAACTGCAGTTGCAGCCCGGGCAACAGCTCAGCCTGCAGGTGTTGAAGGCAGCTGCAGTCTCAGCAGGAAGACAGGTGGCTCCCTGAGGATGGGGCTGAGCCCTTAGAGCTGGAACTTGGGCCCCTGAGCCTTGGGCAAAAGCAGCAGGGGAAAGAGAAGGCCTTTCTCCTGGCTCTCCAGACAGTGCCCCTGCCACCACCAAAACACCTGAGGGACCTTTTTAAATTTCCATTCTAACCCCATCATCCTTCCTCCATCCAGGATAAAGCCACTGCCTAGCAAGGCATTCATGATTTTCCATACTACCTTCTTAGCTTCATCTTACAGCCTGCCTTGAACTGCTCTTCAGCCATACCCAGCTTCTCTCTGTTCACTACGCAGCATGCTCTGTCCTACCTCTGTGCCTTTGCTAACATTACCTCTTCCGAGAACACTCTCTGCCCATGCTTGGCTCTTTCAGATTCCCAAAAGCAGATGCTGACAACAGGATTTGCGTTTAAGTGCCAGCATACCTCATTTCATTGCCCTTCCCAGAAATTGCATGTTTTTGCAAACCAAGGTGTGTGACTACCCTGTGTTGAGCAAGTCTGGCAGCACCATCTTTCCAAAAGCAGGTGCTCAGTTCGTGTCTGACATTTTGGTAATTGGTACACTATTTCAAACTTATTATTATATCTGTTATGGTGATCCATGAACAGTGACCTCAGATGTTACTATTGTAATTGTTTGGGGTCATCACAAACCATGTGCAAATGAGACGGTGAACTTCATAAGAGTTGTGTATGTTCTAACTGTGCCAGCAATCACCGTGCCCCCTTCCCTCTCCCTCTCTTCAGGCCTCTCTATTCCCTGGGACACACGATATGGAAATTTGGTAAATAACCCTGCGATGGCCTCCAAGTGTTCAAGATCTCTCACTTTAGAAATGATTAAGGAAAGCATGTAAAAGCTAAGGTAAGTTGAAAGCCAGGCCACTTTTGCCAAACAGTTAACCAAGTTGTGAATGCAAATGCAAATTTCTTGAAGGAAATTAAAGTGCTACTCCAGGGAACACATTAATGATAAGAATGTGGAACAGCCTTATTGCTGATAGGGAGAAAGTTTTCGTGGTCTGGATGGAAGATCGAACCAGCCCCCATCTTCACTTAAACCAAAGTCTACTCCAGAGCAAGGCCCTAACTCTCTTCAGTTCTAAGGAGGCTGAGAGAGGGAGGAAGCTGCAGAAGAAAAGTAAGAAGCTAGCAGAGGTTGGTTTGGGAGTTTTCAGGAAAGAAGCCATCCCCATCACATAAAAGTGCAAGGTGAAGCAGCAAATGCTGATGGAGAAGCTGCAGCAAGTTGTCCAGCAGATCCAGCTAAGATCATTAATGAAGGTGGCCACACCAAACAACAGATTTTCCATGTAGAAAGGAGAAGTCAACGGCTGCAAATCTTCAAAGGACAGGTTGACTTTCTTCCCTATGCCGCTGGTGGTTTTAGGCCCATGCTCATTTACCATTACAAAAGTCTAGCGGCCTTCAAAATTATGTAAAATCTACTCTGTGCTCTACAAATAGAACAACAAAGCCTGGATGACAGCACATCCGTTTACAGCATGGTATACTGAATATTTTAAGCCCACTGTTGAAATCTACTGCTAAGAAGATTCCTCTCAAAATATTACTGCTCATTGATGATGCACCTGGTCTCCAAAGAGCTCTGATGGGGATGTACAAGGAGATGAATACTGCTGTTGTGCTTGATAACCTGATATCCATTCTGCAGCCCATGGATCCAGGAGTAATTTTGACTCTCAAGTTTTATTAGTTGGCTTGGTACCTGTGGCTCACCGGGCTAAGGCGCCAGCCACATACACCTGAGCTGGCGGGTTCGAATCTAGCCCGGGCCCACCAAACAACAATGACAGCTGCAACCAAAAAATGGCTGGGCATTGTGGCAGGTGCCTTTAGTCCCAGCTACGTGGGAGGCAGAGGCAGGAGACTCGGTCAAGCCCAGGAACTGGAGGTTGCTGTGAGCTGTGATGCTACAGCACTCTCTCCAGGGTGACAGCTTGAGGCTCTGTCTCAAAAAAAAAAAGTTTTATTAGTTAAGAAATACATTTCATAGGCTAAACTAGAGCTTCGGTAGATAGTAATTCCTCTGATGGATCTAAGCAAAGTAAATGGAACTCATACTGGAAAAGAATCGCCATTCTAGATGCCACTAAGAATATATGTGATTCATGGAAGGAGGTCAAAATATCAACATTAACAGGAGTTTGGAATAAATTGATTCTAACCCTCATGGATGACTTTGAAGAGCTCAAGCCTTCAATGGAGAAAGGAGATGTAGTAGAAATAGCTGGAGAACTAGAATTAGAAGTGGACTCTGAAGATGTGACTAAATTACTGCAATCTCATGATCAAATGTGAATGACTAAGGAGTTGCTTCTTGTGGATGTGCAAAGACAGTAGTGGTTTCTTTCTTTTTTTGTTTTTCTTGACGCAGTCTCACCATGTCGCCCTCAGTGGCGTCACAGCTCACAGCAACCTCAAACTCTTGGACTTATGCTGTTCTCTTGCCTCAGCCTCCCAAGTAACTGGAACTACAAGCACCCACCACAATGCCTGGCTATTTTTTTGTTGTTATTGTTGTAGTTATCATTGTTTTTAGCAGGCCCAGGCTGGGTTTAAACCCACCAGCCCTGGTGTATGCGGCTGGCACCCTAACCACTGAGCGAGCTTCAGGCACCAGGCTGAGACAGTGATTCCTTGAGATGGAATCTACTCCTGGTGAAGACGCTGTGAAATGACCAAGGATTTAGAATATTACATAAACTTATTTTATAAAGCAGCTGCAGGTTTGAGAGAACTGCTTCCAATTTTGAAAGTTCTACTCTGGGTAAAATGCTGTCACATAGCGTTGCATGCTACAGAGAAATCTTTCACACACAAAAGAGTCAATTGGGCAGGACCTGTGGCTCAAAGGAGTAGGGCACCGTCCCCATATACAAGAGGTGGCAGGTTCAAACCCGGCCCCAACCAAAAAAAAAAAAGTCAATTGATGTGGCAAGCTCCATTGCCTTCTTATTTTAAAAAATTGCCACAGCCACCCCAGTCTTCATCAGCCATCACCGTGTTCTGTCATCAGCCATCAACATTGAGGCAAGTCTTTCCACCAGCAAAGATTACAGTTCACTGAGGGCTCAGATGTTCCTTAGCACTTTTTAGCAATAAAGTTTTGTTTTGTTTCTTTTTTGTTTGAGACAGAATTTTGCTCTGTCACTGTGGCTAGAGTGCAGTGGCATCATCATATCTCACAGCAACCTCCAACCCCTGAGCTCAAGTGATGCTCCTGCCTCAGCCTCCTGAGTAGCTGGGACTACAGGCATGCACCATCACACCTGGCCCATACAGTATTTTTAATTAAAGTATATACAGGTTTTTAGCCATAATGCTACTTCACAATTGATATACTATAGTCTGGTATAAACATACTTTTATATGCACTGAGAAACCAAAACATTCTTGTGACTCATTTTATTGTGATATTCACTTTATTACAGTGGCCTGGAACTGGACCCATGATATCTCCAAGGTCTACCTGTAGTTTGCTTAAGAACTGCCAGGAAGGGAAGGAAGCCAGGAAAACGTACCTTAGAGAGCAGGTGACCACTTTGAGGAACTGTAGTTCAATCCCACTGAGGAATAGATAGAACACTTCAACACAGTGGGAGGAGATCCCTTTCAAGGAGAGAGAAAGCTGGGGTATTTATTCCATCAAAGATTGGTTGAGTAATGCTCTTGGGAGCATTAACACTTCTAGCAGCTGCCCTCTGCAAGCCAGGCACATCCCTGCACCAGAGCAAGTTCTCAAGTAGAAAGTTACAGAGGACTAGCACCATCTGCCAACCTCACCAGGCTACCTAACACCTCCCCATCCTCCAAGGCCCAGTTCAGAAGTCAGTACTTGTAATCCCAAACAAATTGCACGGCACCCTCTTCTGCATTCACAGAGCATGTTGAACAGAACCCTATTGAGTATTTATCCTAGTACATTACAGCGTCTTTCTACCGATCTTCACCATGGGACCACGAGGTCCCCTAGGGTGTGAAGTATGACTTTATTTATTTTTGTGTCCAGCACAGGTGGCACATAGGTAGCAGATGCTCCTTACATATTAGTGATGATTGAGAACACTATCATTGACTAATCCCAATACTGCCTGTAAAAGCAGTTAGAGGGGTTTTCTTGGTGGTCCAAGATTTCATTCTTCTGCGAGGATTCTAGATACTTGATTGCCTTTTATGAATTGAGGAGAAAATAATGTCGCATCCTTAGAAAGTTCAATACTAAATGCTGCCTCAGTTTCCTCAGATGATCAATTGTCAGGACACCAAAGATGAGTCTATCCACAGAGACTCAGCTGGAAACAACATAAGCTTCGCTTTGCCATTTTCTGCTCTGCTAAGACACCTCACAGTGGATTAAAAGGCATTAGCTCTATGCAGATTTATAGTATAATATACATAACATCAATCTGGTTTAGTATCCACGCCACCATCCTAGAGGTGCTAAGTGGATAGGACATTCCCTCGGCCAGAACCTTGAAAGACTGTCTCTGTCACAAGGCGTCTGTGCCTTGCCTCCAAGCTGCAGACAGGCACTGGAATCCAAGTCACTTCAGATGTGAAATTTCCCAAGATAGCCTTTTGTAACATAACCACAGTGAAGATTTTAAATTGTTGCCAAAACAGCATCCAATTAGGAAACACGAAGGAAAGACAAAATCATAATAACAATAAAAGAAAGGAATTATTCACCAACAAAGTTAACAAGATGTGTGCAAATTGTTTTAGAAAAAAAGTGAGGGAGGCCAAAGAACACTTGGACAAAAATAAAAGGTATGTCATGTTCTTGGATCAGAAGACTCGACATCATAAATGTCAATTCTCCCTAAATTAATCTGGAAATGTAATGCAATTTAAATAGGGAGGAAAAAACAGATTAGGGGGTGGGGGGAACTGGGCCAATTGACTCAAAGTCCATACCAAAGAAAAAACAAGCAGGAGTAGCAAGGAGAATTCTGAAAAGAAATACGAGAAAGACAGAACTGGCTTTACCAAGAGTAGAACTGGTATTGAACTGTAGTAATTCAAATAGTGTGGCACCATCATCAGGCACAGATCAACAAATGGCTCCAAAATTAACCTAAATGTATCCAGAAATCTAGTAGAGGATAAACATGGCATTTCAAACAATTGGGAACAAGGCGATTCAGTAAACACTGTTGGAATAACTGGATAGTTATCTTGGGAAAAAGTTAAGTTAGGTCCATTATCTCACATATTACATCCACAAATTTCCAGATGATGCAAAACCAAAATAGTAATAGAAGAAAATCAGGGAATTTTTTTATAATCTTGGAGTAAAACTAGTTATGAATGGCATATTATAGAAATCATAAATTTTTTTGAATTATCGATTTGGCTACGTTCTTCCAATGGAAAAGACCTTCACAAATTCAAAAGGCAAAAGACAAACTGGGAAAAATCCTTGCAACCCATACCACAAAGAACAAATTTCCTTGACATTAAAATCTCCTACACAAAAATAGCAGTAAAAACTAATGTTTAAAGAACAACTCTAGACAAA
The DNA here is from genome assembly GCA_963573935.1 of Arctocebus calabarensis. Taxonomy (NCBI): domain Eukaryota; kingdom Metazoa; phylum Chordata; class Mammalia; order Primates; family Lorisidae; genus Arctocebus; species Arctocebus calabarensis. The sequence goes on along the minus strand of CAUYON010077433.1, from coordinate 17,229 downwards.
TTAAAGCGTTAACTTGAACAAAGAATAATTTGCGAATTGAGCGGCTCCCAGAAACAGGACGGGTTCAGGGGGACTCTGGGGATGCCACATGGTCAAATAACATTTATGAATGGAAAAAGGAAAATGATACATAGAAAATGGAAGTGAGGCCTTATCTGAACAGGGTTTGAACAGCTGGCCACCCATGACTGGCCAAAACCCAGCTACTGGGATTAGATGAGACTGTTACTTGTTACAAGAGTGGGTTAAAGTCTCTTTCCATGTCTGGTTGGATTACAGTTCACTATGTACAGAGAAACCTTTTCCAAACTTAGAACATGCAAGGAGGCAGCCTTAGGCTCAGTGTAACATTAGCAATCTTATAGCAAAACACGTTAATGAACATGAAAGAAAGGAAATACAAGGACTTCTAAATCTGATGCATAATGAAAGAACTAGGGGAAATTCCCGTCTACCATTTTGTACCACTTGCCTATATTACTTACCTAGTTTAAAAAATAAACAACTTCACTTCAAAAGAAAATGAACAAATGAAAAATGATTTTTAATAACAAGACTCGGGGTCCTAAGTTATTTAAAAGATAACTGTGGGGATTCAAGGCATGCATAGAAAACGAGTGAGAAAAATCAGCAGCGGCTCAGCGCCTGTGGCTCAACGAGCTGGGGCGCCAGCCACGTACACCTGAGCTGGCGGGTTCGAATCCAGCCTGAGCCCTCCAAACAACAATGGTGGCAGCAACCAAAGAATGGCCAGGCGTTGTGGTGGGCACCTGTGGTCCCAGCTACTTGGGAGGCAGAGGCAGGAGACTCGTTTGAGCCCAGGAATTGGAGGTTGCTGTGAGCTGTGATGCCACAGCACTCTATCCAGGGGGACAGCTTGAGGCTCTGTCTCAAAAAAAAAAAAAAAAGAAAAATCAGCAGGAAGATGTATAAGTGGGGCAATCAATCCCACGGGCTTTGGGTTCAAGTTCCAGATCCACTTTGTGCTGGCTTCTGTGACCCTTGCTGCCCTCATCTGTGAGAAGGGAGTCGTCACAGTGATGACTTCACAGGGTTTTTCTGAGGTTAAAAGAGATGATGCCCAAAAAGTGCTTAGCACAGCGTCTGGCATTGAGTAAGCCTACGAAGGTCACCTTGTATGTGTGCAGAAGAAGTTAAGCGGCAGCTTGGTGGCTTTACAGTGGGTCCTAGACCTCCCTCCGTCTCCCCCATTTGACTGTGAGGCGGCATCTGTACTTCCTCTCCGTCAATCATAAAGTTACCTCTGTTATCTCAGATCCGTAAGAAACAAACACCTCAAATCCTCTTTTGCAGTTACTCTCTTTATTTCCCAAAGCCTCTGATACCAAAGATTTAACAGATTTTTGTTGACTTGCACAGGACTCTCCTGCCCTGCCTTCTCCTGGAAAATTCCATTAAGGTTCCAAATATATAATTGTGGCTCAGTTTGGCTTGCAGTAAGAGTTCGATGTGTGCATTTTGCAGCATGCCATGGTTACTCCACCCGTGAACCTGTCAACAAGGCCAACTCACCCACTCCACTCCTCAGATTCCTGCCAGAGCTTAAAAGCAAGCAATAAATGGTAGCTGACACCCTGGGCAATCCCTCAAGGCCAGGGATCCCTGCTGCTGTCTGCTCCTAACCCACCCCTATCGATCCTGTCTTTCTGGCCTGAACTCCTGGCTCCATTCCCTGACTTTGAGTCATATATCTGGCCCCTTCTGGATTTTTGAATCTTGTCTTTCCTTCTGACTTTGGACCTTGGGAGTCCGGAATAATTTGGGGCTTGCATTGCCATTGTCTGTTCAGGCACTGTATCTTTTCTCCACATTAGGGAAGACTCCAATAAGGCTTGCCCCCAGAAGAGCTGTGGGGAAGATAGGAGTTTGCCTCTGCTGCCTAGCTGCTCCCATTTGCAGACGTGATGCTGCTGCTCCTTTGGGGCACTACCCACAATGCTTTGCTGCAAGCTGACAACCATCTAGACACCAGCTGAAGTTATGGATCTTCCAAGGGCTCTTGAGAGCCTGCGATGCCTCCAAGACCCTGTAAAAATGTTGGACTGTATTATCTTTGTAGAGTCCTCCCCAGCCTTTCCTCGGGTAGTTTCTCTTACACACCACATGATTACCATGTTTTGACATGACTCATTCTCTTGATCATGGTTAAGTTCATTCACCTGACCCAGACCAAGCTAGAGCCTTTCCCTGGGAGTTTTGTTTTGTTTGTTTTTTTTTTAACAAGAAAACTGGAGTAAAAAATAGTAGGAAAAGATGTACCTCTATTATGTATCAATAAAAATATATATAAAAAAGAAGAAGAATTCGTCTTTATGGTGGTGGGAACTATATGGTGAAAATACACCTTATTCATAGCCCTTTTTACCACTCACGTTGGTTCAGGCAAAAGAGCAGGTGCCAAGGTGCGATTAGACATGAATGAGATTGCTTACGGAAACACCTGTGAAGGATAAAGGGCAGGGAGCCGGAATAGGTCATCCCAGACTCTGATGCAGCTCTGGCACCCCTGAAAAAAGAGAAAGAAGGAAGGAGGATTGGTTAGGAATAGTCCCTGACTACAGCACCATTCTAATAAAGTTTAGGCTACTTGGGTATGCTGAATCTCAAAAGTGAGCTGAGGTCTGGCCAGAACAACATGGCAACATTGGAAGGGAGAAGCCAGGTCAATCAGGAATGGGATGGGGGTGCATACTGGGAAATGGTCTTAAAAACCACTCTCTGGGGCGGTGCCTATGGCTCAAAGGAGTAGGGTGCCAGCCCCATGTACTGGAGGTGGTGGGTTCAAACCCAGCCCCAGCCAGAAACTGCAAAACCATCTGGTTCAGGACTTCTTTTAGTTGGAAGACTTTTTATTGCTGTTTCAATTTCAGTGCGTGATAATGGTGTCTTTTATAACAACCTGGATAGAACTGGAGACCATTCTTTTGAGTATTGCAAGAATGGAAAAACAAACCCCACGTGTTCCAACATTAAATTGGAACTAGCCGATTAACACCTCTGTGCACATGTGGAAGTAAAAGTCAGCGAAAATCTAGCAGGGGGACGGGGAGGAGGGGAGGATAAACTCACACCTAACGGCTGCAATGCCCCTATTCCGGGTGAAGGGCTCACTTACGTCAACTTAAAAATGGACAAATGCAAATTATGGAACCAAAATGTGTGTACCCCGGTAATGCTCTGAAATAAAAAATAAATTTAAAAAATAGCCACTCTTCTGCCCAAGATTGGGGACTTGCTCTGTGCCACATCCCGTGTTCCACCCTCTCATGCAGCCACCCCTGTACACAATCCACCGGGCACATCGGGGTTCCGAGGCTCAGAGAAATGGGGGATCTTGCATAAGGTCCCTAGTGAGTTAGTAGCAGAGCAAGGATTCTAACCCAGGTATTTCTAGCTCTTGAACCCATGTTCTTTGTACAGCAGAAGGCTGATTTTCTCCAGTTTTTATGTTAATCGGCTTACTCTTTTTTTCCTGTTGTGGTCATGTAATGACAAGGGTCTGACACAAGGCTTGAGGGCTTGGTCAAACCCAAGATGTCAAAGTATACAAATACCTGTGGGGCGTCAGGGTCCTGTCCTTTTTTTCCAGGGTTTTCTCTATGATCAGCTGTATCAGTGGGTCTTTTGCTGTTCCCCAATCTGAGCCACAACCTAAAGGAAGCTGCTCTGAGAAGAATTTCATCCATGAGGTTAACTGGGGAAATTCCCAAACATCAGCATTTTTGACTTGCTTTCACAGAGGAAGAACCACCTCCTTCCCAGTCTGTGCCATTGGCGAAAAAAGCATTCATTTATCTGTTTTAAAACCTGAAATTCTGGGCTCGGCGCCTGTGGCTCAAGCGGCTAAGGCACCAGCCACATACACCTGAGCTGGCATGTTCGAATCCAGACAGGACCTGCCAAACAACAATGACGGCTGCAACCAAAAAATAGCCGGGTGTTGTGGCAAGTGCCTGTAGTCCCTACTACTTGGGAGGTGGAGGCAGAAGAATTGCTTGAGCCCAGAAGTTGGAGGTTGCTGTGAGCTGTGATGCCACAGCACTCTACCCAGGGCGACAGCTTGAGGCTCTGTCTCAAAAAACAAAAAAAACCTGAAGTTCTGTTTAAATATGTCCTTTAAAATTATGTTCCGATAAACTTGGATCTATAAATTAAAGTTCTCTAGCTGGAAAAAAAATTGGAACAATTTCTAAACTAGCTGTCATAAAATGTGGCAATTGGATTAAAAATGAGTTTGAGTTATAAAAAAAAAAAAATGAGTTTGAGGCACCCCTGCAATCACGCTCTTATGTAAACTGTTTCTTTCTCCCTCTGCTTCACCCGGAGGTGAGAAGGACCCCTTCTAGGAGGTGTGTGACAGGGATTTCTCTGGCCAAACAGGAAGGCTTAGAACAGCTGAAGCTGTTTGCTAATGATCATCCTGTGATGATTAATGAGAGAGGGAAAGGAAACAGAGAAGTCAAGGAAGTTGGGATGTCTCTGGAAGGACAGTTCATGTAATCTGGTTTGACGCATGCCCAGGGTGGATAGCCTCTAGGAAGATTTAATGCTAGGAGAGATTCAAAGCATTTTGAAGTATCATCCGCCCCCCCAGCCAAATCTATTCTCAGTTCTGGCTCCTGTTGCCCCATCTGACGGCTAAGGCCCAGAGAGTTGGAAAGTTGACTTCCTCAAGGTCACAGAGCAAGGAAATGACAGACTCAGGGCTTATGCTCCAGGTTGTTTGTAGCTATGCTCCAAATCTTAATGGTATTGTTTCTCAAGGAGAGAAATCAGGTCTACTTGATGTCATCTTTTTCTTTGTTGAAAACAAAACTTAATCAATCCGTCAAACTCAGTTCTTTAGCAAAGTAAAGAGGTGCTTTGTCATGCAAGTCCTCAGACCCCATTTTTTACCTTTTTCCTTCTTCTTTTTTTTTAAATTGCAGATTTAGGTGAGGGTACATACATCTAGGTTATGATGTTTGCATCTGTTAGGTAAAGTTCCTCTTGCAGTTGTGTCCTGTACCAAGGAGGTGCGCCATGTACCCTTACATTGAGCCCAGTAAGTGGACGCACTCCGATCCCTCTCCCCCTCCCTCCACCTCCTCCCAACTTGAATTGAATTGAGTTTTTCTCTTGTGTGGGCATGTATTAGATCATCTACTGGCTTCATAGAAGCACTGAGTACATTGGATACTTGCTTTTCCATTCTTGTGATACTTTGTAAGAAGAATGTGTTTAAACTCCATCCAGGTTAATACAAAAGATGTAAAGTCTCCATCTTTTTTTATGGGTGAATAGTATCCCATGGTATATATGTATACATACACACTATATATATACCTACACATAGGTATATATATATATATCACCGTTTGTTAATCCATTCCTGGTTTGATGGGCATGTAGGCTGTTTCCATATCTTGGTGATTGTAAATTGAGCTGCAATAAACAGTCTAGTACAAATGTCCTCAAGCTAAAATGATTTTTTTCTTCTAGGTAGAGCCCTAGGAATGTAGTAATGGGATTGCAGGATCAAACAGAAAGTCTAATTCTTTTTTCCTTTTTTTCTTCCTTCCTCCCTAAGACTCGTCTCAATCTGCTCCTGACCTCCCCCCTTTCCTTTCTCCAACTAAAACCTGCTCTCAGGAAAGGGTGTATATAATCCACATGGAATTGCTTGAGCAACTGCCCTTTAACAAGTGGATAAGAATGGCCTAAGTGAGAGGAACTGATTTTTAATGGTAGAACTTTAGAGACCACCGATAGGAAAAAGCATATGTTGATAAAACAAAGTCTTCCCAGGGCCCCCATCAAAGAACCATCTGTATAGATTATGAATTAGATCAATTCTGATAACTTCATAGGTTTGGTCCAATATCAGTCAGAGGCAGTGTGGTACATCAGAAACCCCATTGGACCAGAAATCATCTCAAATTTGTTTTCTTCGTACGTAAGCACTGAAGCTTATACCTTATAATTTCACAATTACCATTGTAGAACTCAGTGGTGGTTTTTTAAGGATCAAGACTTTGTAAGCAGACAGACCTGGATTAGGGTGTCATCTCTCTCACTTACCATCAGGGAGAACTTGGAAAGTCACTAAACTTTGCTAAGCCTTGTCTTTCCCATCTGCATTATGGGAATCAAAAATACCTACCTCAGAGTATTATGAATATTTCAACAAGATGTGTGTTGCATGGGATAGCTTTAAAAGTATTCGTTTTTATCACTGCTCCCTGTGAAAAGGTAATCAACTCTTCCTCAGGCAGCAGCCTATTACTCGTTGGGTGAATATTCTTTCAATAAAGTTAAGGATGAACCTTCCATTAGTTTTACTGGATTCTCCAACCTAACTTCAGAGAGAAATTTATGTTCAAAACAATAGGAAAGCTATTGAAAAGGAAAATGGTTTCTTTCTTAAACAAATGGAGCTCTAAAATTCTAATTATTCACCTTAACATTTATGAGTCACTGAAATTAATTAGGTTTAGCATTGAAAGAGGCACATTATCCCCCTGATGTTTTTATAATCAACTCCTTGGAAAGTATTTTTTAAAAGAAATCAGTATGTCACACCTGGTCAGCATTATAACATGATTTATTCTTAAATTAACAAAGAGGAAAAAAAAATCACATTTTATTTCAGGCTTCTTGGGAATAAAGTTGAATACTAGCAGTGCAATAGCTGGTGACAAAAATTTAAGTCCCCCTCATAGTTCGGTGTGGATCACACTCCAGAAACTATATAAATATTGCATGTTTTATTCATCAAATGTTAAAATGTTTGATTATGAATTATTTATCATAATTAGAAAAAGTTAAAATGTTTATCATATTTTGAAGCATCCCTTTACTCACCTGAGCTCCTTACAATGTCAATGATTTCTTTTATATCTCTTTCCTTTTTGTAATTTCAAATTAATATGAGGGTACAAATTTTAGGTTACATTGCTTTCACTTCCAAGGTAAAGTTCAAGTTGTAGAAGAGCCCTTTCCCCAGGGGGGTGTGCTGAACACCCTCACATTGTGCACATTAGGTGAGAACCCACCAATCTCCCTCTGTCTTACCCTCCCCTTTCTCTCCTCTCCCCTCCCCCTTGCTAGACCATATTGTGTTTTATCGTTCAGGTGGGCCTGTAATTGTTTACATATTGACTTTGTATTAGTATTGAGTATGTTGGATATTTTTTTCCATTCTTGTTATATCTCCTTTCTTTCATGTACAAGTAAAACAATTCCTTTATAAGAAATATAAATCATGACCTGGATATGGTGGCTCATCTGTAATCTCAGCAACTCAGGAGACTAAAGCGGGAGGATGACTTAAGCCTCGGAGTTCAAGGCTGTAATGAGCTGCTGTTCTGCCACTGCACTCCAGCCTGGGCAACAGAGCAAGACCTCATCTCTTTTTAAAACACAGCAGAGAGAAAAGAAAATCCTCCAAACTCTGCCATCTAATTTCCCAAAGCAGATCCTTGGCATCCTTCGTTTCTCTGCACATCAGAACAATCACGTAGACTTGCCAATTTTACCTCCTTAATAGGACTGGAATCCGGAATTTCTCCATCATGCCGTTAACTTAGGTGAAGCCCTTCTGCCTACCTTAGATGCTCGCTTCTCAAAATGTGATCCATGGATCAGCAGCACGGGCATCACCAGAGAATTTGATAGGATATACCAGGGGTCATTACAGAAGTTTTGAGATACACAAAAATCAAGAAACATAAAATCTGTGCAGACAGAAACAAATGACGCCCTCCCAGCAACAATGATAAGTTAAGCAAGGTCAAACTTACATGGGTGAACCAGAAAGGGGACTGTCCACTGTGTTTCTTGGAAGTAAAATACTGGACCATAGCATAGCCCTTCTCAAAACGTTAGTAGTGACTCACGTATGCAAAAATCACAGGCCTTTCCACAGACCTACTGAATTATAATCAGAATTTCGTTAAGTTCTGTGGGTGACTCATAGGTACCTTAAAGTTTGAAATATCCTTCCTAGACCTTGTCAGGAGTAGGGACCCGGATTCTGCATTTCCAACAAGTTCTCAGGTGATGAGCAATGTGGTTCTCATTGACTTCCTGACCTCCAGGCCAGCCTTCCTCCAATCCAATCTATATTTTTCCAACAAAAGAATCTTTCTAAAGTGTATTTTATCATGGGACTTCCTAGGTTAAAACCCTCTAGCAAGCCTTATAGTGGACATTTGTTTTACTAGTTGTAGTAAATAATAATCTGTTATTGTTGCTGTTGATTTGGTTTTTCATTGTTTAGGAGGGGTGACTTGGTTGGCACCTCCCCTAGTTTGGAAAATCCCCCATCCTCAAGCTTGTGATAAAAGGTAGTGTAGAAGCTGAAAAGCTCAGAGTCACCATCTTTCTCAGACTTTCTGCAACCAGAGCCTACACGCGTAATCTGGGTTTAGCCACGATGCTGCGCCCTCTTGGGATTTTGAATCTGAAGTTGGTGATGAAACAAACAGAGGAGCCCCCCAATTTCTAGGCGTAGAAGTAACAGAGGTGTCCGTGCTGAAGGCTGTCTGACCAGGAATATCCGTGCAGTAAGGGAAGTAGTATCCTCGACAGTCTGGTTCTGAGGTTTATTTTTACCTGACTGGCAATTCAGTGAGCTACCTAATGTCCTTTCAATTAATTTCTTTCTTGCTTATTTAGTCCAGAGTCAGTTTCTGTTGCTTGCAACTAAGACCCCCTAACTGGTAAGGTTAACCATCTATGAAAATCAAGTCAAAATTCTTTAACCTGGCCTAAAGCCTTCTTTATTTTTGTATGTGGTAAGGTAACAATATCTGCTGAACACATCAACTCTCAAACTTCAGAAGCTTAACACAATAGATTTATCTTGTGTATGCTGAGCCCAATGTGCATATTGCTAACGGTCAGGTGGTTCTTATGTAAGTGGTAGCTTAAGAACCCAAGCTCTTTCTGTCTTGAGGCTCTGCCATCTTCAGCATGCCTCCATGGTGCTGGTCTTGGTCTGTATCAGGCAGGTGGGAAACAATGTAGCAATCTTTAACTGTAATTACAATTAGGTATAAGAATAGGTGGGACAGGTGGCCGGGGCTGGTGGCTGGGTGGAGAATGGTAGCAGAAGATAGGGCAGGAGATCTGAAACTATATGGTAGAAATCTAGCTATCTCCAGTCAGAGCTTATTTAAGTTATAAGTTATAAATAACAGATAAATCCTCCTCAAAACCATCTTAAACCAGCTACAGGACTAGAGCAGCATGTGATAAACATCTGTTGGCATTTTTTCACCGTGCACTCGGTGTCTTTTCCTCTGATGATAGCACTTTGATTTTCCTTGGGAAGCCACCTTTCCCAACACCCAGTTCATGTAATTTGAATGGAACTGACCCCAACCTCCGGAATCACATCTGGCCAGTTAGGCATTCCATCTCCTTGAACATAGTAATAGCCTCAAGCTAGATCAATAGTGAGATCTTTTCTTAGAACATCTGGGTAAGAAATACTCTGCCTGGTGGGTGGCGCCTGTGGCTCAGTGAGTACGGCACCGGCCCCATATGCTAGAGGTGGTGGGTTCAAATCCAGCCCTGGCCAAAAAAAAAGAAAGAAAGAAAGAAAGAAATACTCTACCTGGGATGAAGGTAGGAGAATCTATGCCTGAGACCTCCAGCAGCCATCTTTCCATCAGAAAGGAAGAGCCTGTCTGAAGCTTATAGCAACATAAAAGATGCTGAGACTCTGGTTTGAATACACTGTTTCTGAACATTGAGACGGTGGGGGAAATTTGAATATTGATCGGATACTGGATGGCATTAAGGAGCTAATATTCTTTATGGTATTGCAATTTTCTCAAGTCAGCACCTTTGAGAGCTGCATGCAGGTGGGGGTGTGGTTGAAGGGCAGGGGTCAATGGATAACTATTGATGCTGAGTAATGGGGTAATTGGCGTCTCCACTTTGGTATGTATTTTTAGGTTAATTTTTTTAAAAATAGAAGAAAGAAGATGCAAGGAATAGAGACAGGTTCCTGACAACACTGAGCTTTGGGCTCAAGCCCCTGATGTTTTCAGAGCCAGTGGATTCCCTTTCCTTTAAGCCAGTAGGAGTCATATTTCTATTATTTGCTTTCTGAAGTCTTAACTAGTAGAGGCAAGAAGTATAACCGGGGAATCCAGAGAGTCTGTCCCTTTCTCACATTCTCTTTTCCCAAAGGCCCATTCTTCTGTTTTTCCCCATGTCTGCCTCATTCTTTTCTCTCTATGTAATTGCTTTTCTGCCCTTGGGTGCATAACATTAATGAATACCCCATGCCTTCCAAGTTCAGTTTTCATTTGAGTGACAAGCAGCAACTGTCTCTCAAATCCAATTCCAAATGTCTGGGAGAGAGAATCTGAACCCACCTGGGTCAGGTGTCCAATTTCAACCCATTCAGAATAGCTAGGGAGCTGTGGCAATTTATATAGCTTTCTCAGATGTCTGTTTTATTATCAGTGAAATGAGGATAATAATAGTATCTACCTCCTTATATATTTGTTGGGAGGACTAAATGAGAAGTTATATATATATAACTCTTAGCATAACAACTATTGTAAATACACAACAAATGTAAGCCATGAAATAGTATTTCATTGGTAGTGATGATACCTCTGTCCTTGGTCTCTTTAAATTGTGCCTGATGTTGGGGTGGTATTCAGGCTACAGGGGGTAAGTGACAGGGATCTTAGCTGTAGATATGAGGAGGATTTGGGGGCAGGAGGCCAGGCAGGTGATTACAATGATAAAGGATTCCACCTAATCAGCTCAGCCCCATCAGCTGGGTTTCCCTTGGGCTTATCTATATCACAAGCAAAATGAAGAATTCAGAAAGACTCATAAGGGTAGCACTTAAAGTACTGAATCCTTGCAACAACCTCCCAAGAGAGGTAGGGGTTCTTCTACTACATTTATTTTATTTTTTTTAACAAATGAGAATACACAGGCTCAAAAGGATTGAGGTGACTGAATTTTCAGAGCAAGTAAGTGGCAAAGCCATAACATGAACCCAGATCTGTTGGGATCCAATTCCATGTTCTTTCTATTGAACCACACCTGATTCTACAGTCTCAAGATTCACCTGTTGGTCTCACTGGCTAAACAAAAGCCATCACTTTTGACAGTAGCCATTGGTCCCACTTCTCAGACAACGGTTTTGGACATAGTTCACCAGATGGCCTAGATGGTAATTGTGGGAAATTGAATGTAGAACATGAGTTCAGGAAAGTAGTGAAAGGCTGGGTTTACTGAGCTACTAAAGACTCTTTAGTGCTTGGAGAGAAATCATGCTAAAAGACAGCCCTCCCCCATCACATACTGCTGTAAACTGAATTCTGTCCCTCCCCCTCTACCACCACCAAGGTCATATGTGAAAACCTTAACCCCCAATGTGATGGTATTTAGAGATAAAGCCTATGGGAGATAATTAGGTTTAGATGAGGTCCTAAGGGTGGGGCCCTCATGATAGCATTAGTGCCCTTATTAGAAGAGAAAAAGACACCAGAGCTGTTTCTCTCTTTCCCCCCCCACCCCCTCGTCTCTTTCTCTCCCTCCCACTACCAAGGGGGGACATATCGAGAAAGCAGCCTTCTGCAAACAGGGAAGAGAGCCTTCACCAGAACCTGATCATGATGGCACCTGGATCATGACTTCCGGGTACTAGAACTGTGAGAAAATAAATTCCAATTGTTTAAGCCATCCAGGCCAGGGTACTATGTATTTTGTTGTAGAAGCCTGACCTAAGATTTTGATTTTTTTTTTTTTTTTTTGAGACAGAGCCTCAAGCTGTCACCCTGGATAGAGTGCTGTGGCATCACAGCTCACAGCAACTTCCAATTCCTGGGCTCAAGTGAGTCTCCTGCCTCCGCCTCCCAAGTAGCTGGGACTACAGGCGCCTGCCACAAAACCTGGCCCTTTTTTGGTTGCAGCCATCATTGTTGTTTGGCCGGCCTGGGCTGGATTCGAACCCGCCAGCTCAGGTATACGTGGCTGGCGCCTTAGCCCACTGAGCCACAGGCGCCGAGCTGATTTTGACTTTTGATGGTTAATTTATGTGTCAATTAAACTGAGCCACAGAGTCCCCAGATATTTGTTTGGACGTTATATCTGTGGTCTGTGAAGGTGTTTCTGGTTGAGATTCACATTTGAATGGGCAGACCAAGTAAAGCAAATTGCCCCTCCGCAAGGTAGGTGGGCCTTCTCCAATCTGTTGACTGAACAGACTAAAACTTAGTTGGAAAGAATTCTTTCTCTCTGCCTGTCTCCTAGCTAGAGCATGTGTCTCCTGCCTTTGGACTTGTCCTTAGCCTGGAACTTCCACCCTTGACTCTCCTGGTTCTCAGGCCTTTAAACTTGGACTAGAGCTCTGTCAGCCAGCTCTCCTGGGTCTCCAGCTTACGAGCTGCAGATCTTGGCCCTTCCAGCCTCCAGAACTGTGACAGAGAAATGTCTCCTGTGTGAGCCACCCAGTCTATGCTGTTTCGTATGGCAGCCTGAGCTAGCGATGATACATACCCTTGTCCAGACCACTTTTGAAGGTTCATTTTCCACACATTTCCTTAAATGTGTGTATAGGGAAGGGTAAGAAGATAAGAGAGTTCCTACGTACACCTCTAGAAATAGGTCCTTTCCATCATAGTGAGCAGGAATGGAATATCCAGGCCCCAAGTAAACAAGTTCTGTGGCCTGAAGGCCAGGTGAACCATGTGATCTACCCCATGGAAGGCTGGGGAGGAACCAGTTACTGGGATGGGATACAGGGTTTCTTGCCCTGCTCTCCATTCATCTTGTCGGTCTTAGTCCAAGCCTTCCGCAATGTCTTTCCAGCACCATTGTAACAGCCTCTTAGTTGGTCAATGTGCCACCCATCTCTTCCTCTCCCATCCAGGGTAGCTGAAGCAACCTTATACGGTCTTGCCCCACGTTTCTTGGTGGTTAAGAACACAGGCTTTGGAGCCAGACTGCCTAGACTCGCTTCTCTGCTGTGCTGTTACTAGCTGTGTTGCACCAGCAAGTAACTCATCTGTAAAATAGGGGGTATAATGAATCGAAGGGGGGTCCTCAAAAAACGCATGTCCATGTCCTAACTGTCAAAACCCATGAATTAATTTTATTTGGAAAAAGAGGACTTCATAAATGTAATTAAGTTAGGGAGCTTAGGATGAGATCATCCTGGATTACCCAGTGGACTCTAGATAAAATGACAAGTGTTGATCATTGAAATTGATCGTGAAAATAGAGTTGATTTCTAGATTCTCAATTCTATTCCATCGATCTACATAGCTGTCCTTATGTGGACCACTTTTAATGAGATTTAGTTCGCACAGAATAAAATTCATCCTTTTAAAGTATATAACTCAGTGTTTTTTTAGTATATTTACAAAATTGTATGATATACAACTATCATCCCCAAGTCTAGACATTTTAACCTTTATAAATCCTTTCTTTTCTTTTCTTTTTTTTTTTAATCCTTTCTTGGATGAGCTTTAGTTCCCCAAGTTGCACTTGCAGCGAGGGCCTGCCTCACCTTGGTTTGTGTGGGACTTCCCTGGTTTTAAAACTGAAAGTCCTCCATCCCAGGAACCCTTTTGGTTCTGGAAACACTGAGACAGTTGTTCCTATAGTATGCATTCATTGTCAGTGTCCTAGCTTATTCACTGCCACTTGGGTGTGTGCCCACTGACAGTACCTGCCAACTCATTGTCCCAGTTGCCACGGGAGCTTACTCAGAACAGCACACTGGAGTTAACCCTGCTGGCCCTGGACCCCAAGTAGCCTAGCTCTTTCACCTCTCTGCTGGGATAACTCTGTGGGTCACACCGGCTCCCAGTTTCACCAGAAGGATACACTCCCCTCACCCACGGTGACAGCTGCCTTGCTGCTGTGCCCTTTATCGCCTGCCTTGCTTGTCACATTTCCCCACTCTTTAAATCTTTATCTCAGGGTCTCTTCTGGTCAAATCCAAACTAAGACAGCCCTCCCTCCCGGGGCTTTGGAAAGAGACAGCTAATGCTTTCTCAAACATATGTAAAATGTTGTGCAAATGAAACTTCCAATCCCTCCTTCCAACCAGATTGCTGCTCACCAAGCCCCCATATAGGAACTCTAGGACTGCCAGCACATTGCTTTCCCTCCACCCTCCGCCCTCTGCCCCCAACACACACATTCCCTCACCTGGGGCTTAACTCACCTTCGGTTTAAAGCTTCCCCTGCGGCCCAGGGAAGGCGGATGCAAAGCAGGACACTTTCTAGTCATGGCTGGCTGGGCTCCATCTGATGGTGAGCAGGGAAGGCATAATCTGGTCCCCAAGGAAACCAGTTTTGTGGTCTGTTGGCGTGGAAGCAGACCAGCATGTCTTATTCCTGCTCACTGTCAATGTCAGGTCCTCAGGCAGGATCACACCCCTGCCTATCAGTGGTGAGGGCTGTCTGAGGCTTCTGAGAGAAATGGATCACAAAGTGCAGCATAAATTCAGAGAAACACAGACTACGAATGCAGGCAGCTGGGGCAAAAACGACCCAGGAGCAATGGAGTCCGATCGGAGCAATACCATGAGGACCCCTCACTACCCCCAAATCTGTTCATGACTCATGCATGAAATCCCATCATTAAAGAGTTACCAGATTGTGTTTTCCAAAGATGGCATCACAAACGTACATCTATCCCACTTGTACTTATAAGGTGACATCAACATCCCTCTATGGAGAGGCAGGGTAAACTGGCTGGACCTTTGGTACTGTCTTAGCCAGTGAGATGAGGCAGAAATGATATTGCACAAGCTCTGAGAGCAGGTCATAAAGTCCATACATGTTTTCCCTGGCTCTCCATTGGGCACTTGCCCTGGAACCCAGTCTCGCCATGTTGAGAGAAAGCTCAGGCCACGTGGGCCTTGTAGGCTACAGCCAGCATCACCAGCAGACGTGCGAATGAGCCTTCAGATGGTGCCTGCCCCAGCCTTCAGGTCATGCAGCTAAGGACCAATACATTGGGGAGTAGAGTCATCATTTGGACTTTGCCCTGCTCTGAGTTAGAAAACTGTGAGGCTGTGAGAGATAATCAATGATTATTGTTATTTCAAGCTGAGTTTTGTTATATAGCAATAGATTACTAATATAGAAGTGAATTTCTCAGTTACACTAGAAAGCAGCCTCTCCAAGTACAAGCAGACCCAGATGGGGAAGCATGAGGCTAGGTATAGTCATTCACAGTTTAGTATGAGTCACTCATACTTGTTTCTCCTCCCTCATCCTTTCCAGAAAAGAGATAAGGCTAAAAGTCCAAGGAAATGAGAAGTGGTGTTAGGTAGGACCTAGGCCACTGAAGAGGCAGGGTGTGGGGCATTTTCATGGGAAAAGAGCTAGACTGAAAACCAGACAGGACTGAGTTCTAGTCCTAATCATGCCCCTCTCTAGCAACATTTCCTCTAATGTATGCAAAATGCTTTACCCCATCTTAGCTACATGACCTTGAACATAGCCTCAGTTTTCTCATTTATAAAATACTCCTAATAACATCAACCCATCTCCCAAGTTTACAGGAGAA
Organism: Arctocebus calabarensis; assembly: GCA_963573935.1. NCBI lineage: Eukaryota > Metazoa > Chordata > Mammalia > Primates > Lorisidae > Arctocebus > Arctocebus calabarensis. Next base: position 1,664 of record CAUYON010077433.1, on the reverse strand, counting down.
AGCAAACACTACAATTGTGATGAAGGCAAATTGTCCAGCCAAGAAAGCCAAGGGTGGGGTTGATAGAAGATCAAAGTAGAAGTCAACAGGTCTAGGTTCTAGTCCAAGCTTTGACAGTAACTCACTCTGTAACCTTTGGCAAAGTCACTCCCCTCTCCATGGTAGCCTGCATAAGGCTCAGGTAAATTTAATGCTCACCTCTAGACCGAAGCATCCCAAGCCATCAGCATCAACAGCAAGTGTCAGAATCTCAAAGCCACCAACCCAGGTAACCAGGGATGGTCAAGGTCAAAGTAGGGTCAATGTAGGGTCAAACTGGCAAGGTAAGAAGCCAGTTATCAGGCAGGGTGAAGGGAGTCCAAGGTGAGTCCCATTGTCTCAATTACCTTATAGCTATGACAGTGAAGGACCAAGGATGCACTCACTAGCTGGTAATGGGACAGCCCAATGACAGTATAATACAGCATTTAGGAGCTTGGATTCTGGAGCCAGAACACCTGAGTTCCAAATCCCAGCTCTACCAAACTTGGACATGATAGTTAACTTTCTATGCCTTGGTTTCCTCATCTGTAAGATGGAGGTGATGACTGCGGCACCTTCTAGATAAGATTATCATGAAGATTGCATGAGCAAGTTCTTTTACACGCAGGCAGCTGTCCTTCAGCGAGGCACTTCATGGGGATGTTTCCCAAAGTCATGAAAATGATGCTGATAGAGAAAATTTTAGGAGGAAAATTCACAGGGCCATCAATGTAAAGTCACACACCTTCTCCCCATCCTGAAATAAAATAAAATAAAACAAAATCTCTCTTTAATTCTCTGTTGATCCTTCTGACCATACATAACAAGGGGAAAGTGTCAGTGTGGTGCTGATGTCTTTAACCTCCCTAGCACTTAATGATTCACTAATTGCCTTTTCTTAACAATGCGAAATATAGAGCCTGGAGCCAGAGCCGTCCCAGGCAACAGCGTCTACCTGCAATTTAGTAACATTATGATTTGTTATATTTATTTTCACAGTTACTTTCTTTTTATGGCAGGTTATAGCAGGTGATTCTGGTTTTCCATTTACAGTATTGATTTTTCTTCTTTTTTTCTTTTCTTTTCTTCTTTTTTGTAAGACAGAGTCTTATTCTGTCACCATGGATAGAGTGCAGTGTCATCATCATAGCTCACAGCAACCTCGAACTTGTGGGCTTAAGTGATCCTCCTGTATCAATTTTTCTATTTTTAGTAGAGATGGGGTCTTGATCTTGCTCAGGCTGGTCTCAAATTCTTGAGCTCAAACAATCCACCTGCCTTGGTCTCCCAGAGTGCTAGGATTACAGGGTGAGCCATCATGCCTGCCCTCCAATTTTCTCTTAAAGTAGTGTATGTATGTTTTTTAAAAAGTAACTCTATTTCTGGCTTGGCACCTGTGGCTCAACAGGCTAAGGCGCCAGCCACGTACACCTGAGCTGTCGGGTTCGAACCCAGCCCAGGCCCACCAAACAATGACGGCTGCAACCAAAAAATGGCTGGGGGTTGTGGCGGGTGCCTGTAGTCCCAGCTACTTGGGAGGCAGAGGCAGGAGACTCGCTTGAGCCCAGGAATTGGAGGTTGCTGTGAGCTGTGATGCCACAGCACTCTACCCAGGGTGACAGCTTGAGGCTCTGTCTCAAAAA